>LBNU01034005.1:123272-149037 GCA_014162995.1 Artemisia annua
TTAATTCTTCTTAGCTTTGTTAAGTAATTCCGCATACTTAATAGAGTAATTCAGTGTTTCATTGTTAGTAGATTAGGATTTATCCAAGGCTACTAAACCCTTAACAAGCTATATAATAGTTTGGTCAGAGTATAACGATCCAACATTTTTAATAAAAAAAAAAATGGATGTTGTGATTTCTAACCTAAAGATCAGAAGGTAACAGTTCAAAGCCTAGTCGGTTTTGTATCCAAGAAACTAAACCTCCATTTTTTTATCTTGTGCCATAATCCTCCAGTCCCATTATATTTTCAACAATTTTCATTTTAGGCCTTTCTCTTTTCGTGAGATTTCAAAGCTACAAATCTGCCATTATCATGCTATAGTATTTGGCCTACAGATGGTGAGAACTCCATCCAGTTAGTAAATATAAAGGAATTCACCTAAGTATTATTCAAAAATAACAAAATTGAATCAGATTAACTTCTACCTGGATGCCTTGTTTTCCTAATTTCCTGCCGTGCATTGTATACAGTTCCGAGGGTATACACATTATTCGGATTTTTCTCCTTCAGAGTTAATAGAATATCTTGTGGTTTCACATCTTATCTAGACAAATCTAACACCAAATGATTTTCATTATCAGATAATTGGTATGATTATGGATGATCCACCACATCTAGTGTAGGTTTATGATTATGTTTTTCACATATCAGCCTTAACATCCAAATATTATGCATTTTCCAATATTTTTGTACTAATTCGTAAGGACAATATAAAGTAACCTTTAGAAGTTCTTGGTCATAAAAAATCTGCCACTTTTATGGTCTAATCAGGTTTATAAAAGGTCGTCACCAAAAATAGAAATTAGACAAAATTTTCTCTTTTAATAAGAATTTAAATTTATATTAGAGCATGAGTTGTGCCTGCACCTTAGCCATTTTTGGAGTGATTGCAAATTTTATTCTCCCATAATCAGTATCCCGGTAAATACGGCCCTGCACAAATCTATTTAAAACATTTTTTTAGCCCAGCATCGGCAGTCATAAAATTAGACACAGTGGTTGACCAGGCACTCTATGGCATCTTACTTGATACGAAGAACCCTATGCAACCGCGAAAAGTTATTGTCATCAAGAATATTGCAAATGTTTTGGGTACCACATGGGTTGGAAAGACATCTGTAGCTTTGTTGTGCTTGTTGGATGTACCTGATAAAGAAAGTCATCAAGATTGATGCAAGTACCTAAATCCATGCATGCATGATACATTTTTTTTGTACATTTCCAAGAATATATATGCGTGTATACCTTTGGCATTGTTGGTTTATCAGCGGCCCTACTTTGAGAACCTACTGCTGCACCCAGCCAGAATTGACCCTGAGCGTTGTTATAGATAATCAAGAAACTAATAAGCATTTATATAACTTAAAATTCAGATAAGATGATAAAGTACCTCAGTTAAAAGTCTCATTTGATGATATTATGTGTTTTGCTAAATTGCGAGTTCAGTTGGTCCTGTTGCCTGTTGTCTTGCCCAGCATCCGAACGTGCACGCCAATCACGCTTATCACGCTCCAAGTATCGTAGCTGACCCAAATTAGGCAGTTGCAGAAAATTAAATTATCATATTGAAAAGAATAAACTATAACAGATAGATTAATGCATTTATGCCATGAGTTATGCTATCACTATTCCCCAGCCATTAAAATACATGTATGTGTCCGTCACTTTGACTGCAACATAGCTACCAGTATAGAAAGACTCTAGCAAAAGTAAATGAGTAACAAACACTTACCAAGGAAGACTCTAGCAAAAGTATCATCCTTCTAGATTAGCCTCCTCAATTGGGATATTTGCGATTGTTGAATCTTTGTTTTGACCAAGAAGTTAGGAAGATGGGTACATGTTTGTTCCCATTCCAAGTCTGCTACCTGTTTCCTTGCAAATAGCTAGCTGGTCACCAGTGATCATTTTGACATTTACTCCAAGGTGTATGTCAGATCTGATTGCATAGATTATGTTAATTAAATCATCATCTGATTTTTAGAATAACTTTAAAATAAGATAATGAATTGAATATGATACCTCTCATTGAAATAATTCTCCTCTTCCTTCTCCAATGCTTGTTCGTCTACACGTCTTCTAGTCTCCAAGTGACCAACACCCTTTGGTTGGTTGCATGCTCCTGGCCTGCAAGATTCACCTTGTATAACAACAAATATCAAATGCATAAGCATATTCACAGTTTAGATGAGCATAAAGAAATCTTAAATAAAAAAAGTTAAGAGTTTAATCAAAGATAATTATGTACTATTCTGATAACTGCTTATATCAAAGTAAATAAGCACTTAAACTAAGCAATTCCAAATACTCCCTAACACTGTAATAAACAATTTCATCTTTGCGTGCACATGGTTTTTTTGTATTAACAGGTCAACCTTGAATAAAAAATAGTTGGAAGGTAATCAGCCAAAGTGCATTTTCAGTGATAGAGACTTTATAATTTATGGACAAAAAGGGTACTCAAGCTAGCCTAAATCAATCCAACTCATTTCAACACATACCAAAAAGTTAACCACGGTGACCCGTTACCAAAATGCTCCCAACCCATCCCATTTATCACCTCTACATGTTTTGCATTTGAAATGTACCATCTTCCATTATAAAACTACAAAATCTTTTCTATTTCTTATTGCAGGTTCAGTGATGTCAACTCTATTATCCTATCCAATTTCGCTAATGTTATAATTAATTCATCTGATCACGGCACAGTATATACACCTGAAGGCGGGATGCAATAAATACTGTTAAACCATGTTATAGTTAACTCATCTATACATATAATCTCATGTTAACACGACTTAACCATATAGATCTCTCTGACCAGCAGCAAACTTTCGGGCTAAACGACCATTTTTGATCAGTTTGGAAAATAATTTCCTATGTAATCATAAGCCTACTTATTATTTGGGCTTATTTGAAGATTGGAAAAGTTACACGGGAAGTCGGGAACTCATATGAATATTAAAAAAAAGTAATTGTTCGCTCATACAACCTTGCATAGCAAAGAGAATAGCACAAATATGTTGCTTACCTTCAATTCCATCATTCCTTGGTTCCATATTTTCAACCCCAGGATTATGACCAGCAAGCCCCTTGCCCAAAGATTGTGTTTTGTTCTACCGTTGGCCAGTTAACATTTCCTTTGTGATTCCCTAAGGAGATCAGAAGCCATGTGTGCATTTTGTGGTGGTTTATGGGACATATTAGAGAACTTCTACCAAAGAAGCGGTACCAACCTGCATACACAGGTTACAAACGAAAAAAAAACACAGTAATGACTACTCGGATTTACTACATATTTAAATAATAGATATCACCAAAAAGAGCATGTCAAAGATATGTTGCCTACCTTCAGCTCCACCATTAGTTGCTATTACGTTTTCATCCCCAGGATAATGAACAACCGGTCCCTTGCCCAAAGATTGACTTCTTGTCTGCCGGTAGCCTCCACTTGCTAGATTTTTTTGCTCGGGTTCTTTTTAACCCCTTTACAGCAGTCAGAAGCTAGGCTTAGATTTTATTGTGAAGGATACACATATTCATAACATAGTTGGTTTTCATGTATATGGATTGAATAGTAGAAAGATAGAAAGAAAGAAAGAAAGAAAAATAAGAAGAAGAAGAAGAAGAAGAAGAAGAAGAGAGGTTTAGAGAGTGGAACCTAGAGAGAGAATGAAACCAAAAAAAAGAGAATAGATAGGGAGGTTCACCCTCTCCAAGGATGGAGAGGGGTTTATATACATGAGTTTTGCCACTAGGGCGTGCCACTTGGGCTGCGGATCAGGTATACAGTGGGTAAAGACCCGTCCTTCTTCCGCGAACTAATCTACTTCTAAACTACGTTTAACTAACTATTGTAACTACTACAAGCTAATCAATGCTTAATCATATCAGGGGTGAACGAATCTTTCTTATACAAAAACGTATTCCTAACAATCTCCCCCTAATGGAGGTCACCCCTGGAAATATTCAGTAATTGGAGATATTCTTGACTTCTTGCATTGAGATCTTTGTAGATTCTTTTGTAGCTCGTAGTTGTTGATTCTTCATGGATAAACGACTCAAGATGACTTCCTTGATGTATATGATGATCTTTTGACTTTGCTCTTCGCTCTTCATCCATATAATTAGCTTCAAGTCATCTTTGAGTGTATGTGTCTCTTTGTGATGTTGTGATTATCTTTGTGATGTCATGCTTACACTTTTCTGGATCATGATCTTCTGCATCAGAGTTGTGGAAGCATAGTCGAAGCCCATTCTTTGATCATGATATCTTAAGTTATGATGTTGAAGTGTAAGCATGAGATGATGAATCTGCATCTTTTCAGCAATCGGCATCAATCGTCAACTTCTTTGTCTTTGGTGTGATTACGCCTTTCCAACATGCCCATACATCTTTGTTGAGTAGATCTTCCCGGTTGAACAGTTCTGACGTCTCCTTTTAGATGTTGGTATGAGCATGTGGAACTAGAGTGATGGTGGTGAACATGGTAAGTTTGGTATGTTGAGCTGCATAAAACTTGGTTAGTAATAAACATACCGGCACTTACAAGTTCGGACTTCGAGATCGTCAACAGCATAGTGTGAAGACTTTCTCTAATCCTTACCAAGGCCGTTCCTAATCGGATGCCCCCGAAAGGGCTTTCACTGACATACCGAAGTACACCAACGATTAGGTGAGTCGCTGGAGATCACCCCATGACTGTAGACCTTTTGGAACGCCACCGAACACACTAAGCGTAACCTACAAGAGATTACCGAAGTGACCTGCTGTCAGGGCTGTTTGATGTTGACCCTGGTAGGAGTTTCCACTCAATCACTGGGAAATACTTATGTATATTCCCTCATAAGTGTTCTCGGCAGATTGCTAAGATCTGCGTAGGACTCAAAATATTACATCTGGTGTCCTTAACCAGTGTAGAAGTATCAAGTGTTCCTATGAGATCTTTTGATGCATCTCTTGGCTCTAGACTCGATAAGTGCACATTGGTTATCCTATTCGGAGACAAGGGAGGGGTCTCCTGTTTCAATATTAACTAGCTCTAGGAGACTAGTCGATAGTTTACACCGGTTCCCCGTGAGAATGAAACAAGCTCTTTTAAGAGAACTTGAGTGGTTGGGAGGTTTAGTGCAGTGCGTCACTGGGTCCATGACGTCTTTATCTTCAATACTGATGTTACCTTGGTAACAAACAGTAGCATATGAATTGAACCTGGTTTCTGCCCTAAGGTTTTTAATTATTCAACCCCTTCAGTGCTTACCGAGACTTCATTTACTAGAACCTTGTTGGGTTTGTTCCAGTCCTAGCTCAGTCTAAGTCGGCACTCTTCCCTTTCTCACTTTTCTCCTTTTTTTTTATTTAATCATTCCTAAGGACTTCTAATCTATCTATTGGATTGTCCCTGGGAAGATCCTTCTGGTTCTGGTGGATCATGGGAACATATACCTAACCTAACCATCCTTATAACTCCATGCATTAANAACCCCTTCAGTGCTTACCGAGACTTCATTTACTAGAACCTTGTTGGGTTTGTTCCAGTCCTAGCTCAGTCTAAGTCGGCACTCTTCCCTTTCTCACTTTTCTCCTTTTTTTTTATTTAATCATTCCTAAGGACTTCTAATCTATCTATTGGATTGTCCCTGGGAAGATCCTTCTGGTTCTGGTGGATCATGGGAACATATACCTAACCTAACCATCCTTATAACTCCATGCATTAAATTAAAGTGGTCGGTCTTTTGGTATCTTTCCACAATCGCCATATAACCAAATTATTGAAAATTCTCTCAAAGTGTTTATGAATAAAGAAACACATTTTGTTAACACTTTGAGAGTTTTATCATTTTTTCAAATGCTCCCCCTCAACAGGTGCTTATAGGTAGAAAGAAATTTGCACTTTTCGGGGTGAGTTGCACTTATTTGAATTGATCGGCTCTTAATAGACATATACCCGAGGGACACGTTTACGTTGCTTAGTTAAAGGGATCCATTATCAGCTTTTAGGTGATAACTAGCCCTAATAACTAACTTGATGTTGTTAATATTCCTTAAAAAAGGAAGTTAGACCCGTCAAAGTATATATCTAAGAAGAGTTTCTCGAAACGGTACTATCTACTTTGACCAGTCCTCTTCGAGACACGTTTACATCACTGGTAAACCAGCTTGAAATTATTACCCGGCCAGGACTAGTCTTTTCGATTCACGACTTTTCATATTTCGTCAATTCATGAGTCAAGATCTGAGTCATAATCATTTCACGGTTTCTACTTGATTTTTGTAAAAACCGCGAAAGACTCTTAGCCACTTGCTCCCCCTCAATATGTGCACATTGATTGAATCAATTTTGAAAAACTTTGGCACATACGGGTGAGCTCGCAAAAGAGATCATTTATTCATCATTTTAAATCACTTGCTCCCCCTCAATATGTGCTTTGTTCATGCTCCAAAATCTTTTAAAATTTTAGCACATAAGGGAGCGATCTTTTGAGTCTAAAACATCTTTATAAGTCCAAAAAACATCACATTTAATCACTTGCTCCCCCTTAATATGTGCTTTGATTAAAATCCAAAATCTTTAATATTTTAGCACATAAGGGAGCGTTCTCGATAGTCCACAAACATTCTTTATGAGTCCAAAAACATCATTTTTAAATCAGTTTTTATATTTAAATCACATTCTCTCCCCCGATCATAAAATTTCAAATCTTTTGAGATTTTGTGATCCCAATTGATTTAAATGATTTTTGAAAAAGCTTTGGAGAGAAATGTGATAAAGTTTTAAACATTAACTGATTTTGAGACACTTTTTGAATTTTCACTGTGGTTGGTGCACAAAGCTTTTAAAGGTGCAGAAATTTTGAGCAAATGCGCTCCCCCTCAATTAATGGCCCGTTTTCCAATTTTTTAACGTTTAATAGCCATTAAAATGAGTGATAACGTATTCGAGAAAATTTAAGACCGATGGCCACCTTGTACACCACAAAATCTCTTTTGAAGAATTTTAGAAGAAAGAGATTTTGGGAAAAGAAGACTTCTCTTCTTTTACTAGAAAGGCTGCACTGAAGAATACAACTTTTCGGATAATCCGCACACAGTGAAAACATGATAACGTGTTTTTCACGTATTTTGAAAACCGGGTTGCTATCTGAAGTAATAGCAAACCATAATTTAAGCAAACATATATTTTTGGTATTTTCAAATTTTTTAGATTTTTATGGGTTTTAAAGGTTTTATATTTTTGTATTTTTCTTTTATGGGTTATAAAATATATAAAAGGATATTTGAAGCGAATCCATTACTCCTCATTCCCTTCCTGAAGACTTTAGAGTGGTACTGGCATGAGATTCTCCACACCACGTTGCTGGAGAATAAATCGAAACCGTTCTCCCGGAAGTGCTTTGGTTGAAGAAATCTGCCAGCTGAAACTCTGTCCTTGCGAAGTGAAGACCCACCACATTACTGGAGAATCCATTTGCCCGACTTGCAGCATTGGCGAGAAACATTCTGATATCTTTGATAGAAACACTCTGAGTGAATGATTCCTCAAAATCAATGCCTTTCTTTTGATGATAACCCTTAGCAGCAACCCTTGCCTTGTGTTCAGAACGTCATCATGCCCATCAGATTTCACTTTAGGATCCATCCAAGAGCAATAATTATTGTACAGTCTAGAGATGGTGCCAATTCCCATACTTAAAGTTGATAGAATTCATGTCTTTCTTCTAGTATTTCATTAGACCAACATTTGTCTGATAAGACAATCTTAAAATCTTTAGGCTCGACTTTGGATAGTATGGAATTATGAAAGCACTACAAGGCATGTGTGTTCAGATCACATCGTGTGGACACCGGTTGAGAAGGATTCCCATTATAGTGAAGATCATGTGGTTGTGGGTAGGAAACTGATGTGCTTGTGTTAAGATCTCCTGAAGAAGAAGCCTTAGATGAAGTTTCAGGAGTGAATGTGTTTTAGACCGGAGCAACATCAGGTGGAGCAGATGGATTTACTTCAAAATAATCGTCGACTGCAGTGCCTTGATGTACGGAAGGAGATTGAAAGTATGATGATGTTGATGAATGACTTGCTAATGGAGCGTCTTGAGCTATTGAAACAGGACAAGATGAACCATCTTGGATCGTTTGGAATATGAGCTGCGATGGCTGGTGGTACCGGTGTATCACCAATTGGCGGCTCAAAGTATTCATCAACCATTAGTTTAGCCAGGATCTCCAAGTCTTTATCGGAAGAGGGTACATAAGGTACATGCAGGAGTGGGATATTGTACAATAACTGAACTGGTTGGTTCAGAGGACAAAAGTTTAGGCGCGGGTCCTACACTGATGTGTGCAGAAGCCATTTGCTCAGACAGCTCATAGAATGTGACGTGAATGGTTTCCAAGATTTGTCGGGTTCGTATGTCGTAGATTCGGCATCCCTTATGATCTGAAGCATAACCACCAAATATTTCAGCAATCGCTTTAGCTTTTAACCTTTCCTGATCTTGGCAGTCATTTTGTAGGGTATGAAGAACTCCCATGAAGAGGTTGACAGTATTGGGTTTGTGGGCATGCTTCTTTCTTTAGCGCAGTTGACTAGCCGAACAAATAGAGATGGTGTACACGGTAGTGACACGTTTGCCTTGAAGAAGATCAACACCATCCAATTCTCTTAGAAATTACACAGTCACCGACGACACAATCTCCATAACCCATAATTGTGTCAACCTGGTAGTTCCCGAATCTAACTATCCCGATAAACTCATTCATGAAATTCTTGAGCCCTGAGCAATTACTGATTGGTTTAAGAAGATGTTGACATGAGTACCAAACAGAGAGAATTAGTCGGTACGTTGAAGAAGACAGTAATCAACACTTTTTAAACTTTCACCACCAAAGCTTTTGAGATTCCTGAAGCTGTAGATGCCATGAAATAATCTTAAGCGGAGTTTTACAACTCTTGTGACTTAAACCGAGAGATCGATTCTCTCCCGGGATTTTACTAAAGTCAACAAAAGAAACCGAAAGATGTGATATGCGATTATGACTTAGAGTGAGATCTTGGATAGGTCACAATTTGCACTAAGTGTCAAGTCGCGACAAGTCAAGTTACAATAGATCCGATCGTAATGAGTCAAGTCGTAAGGATTAACTCACAACGTCAAATTACAATCAGACTAATCGAAACGACTTAAGTCACAACAATTCACCAAGCGCAAGTAGTTAACAAATCACTAGAATCTCACTACTGAGTTAATCACTAGGCACCACCAAATCGTCGAATTTTTGTCTCCTCATTATAAAGCTTTGGTAGCTTAGCAAAGTATCATCTCACGCTTGAATAGTTCTTCTCGTCTTTCTTCCAGCTGAAAGGCTGAAGTAATGCGTACCAAAAGTATCCAGAGACCACTTTCCCCCAAGTAGTTGAAGTAATGCAATCAGTCTCATTATATGAAGCTCAAAAACCTGAAGCACACTTGTACCTCTTTTATCATTAGAAACTGTTTCTTACATCTCTTCCCCCACGTAGGTGGAATAATACACCAAAAGAACGAGTTAGAACACTGATCTTCTCTGCGGTTATGACATTTAACTTCCCGGAATAACTTCAATTAGGAAGAACTATAAAACTCATCACGTGTACTCGTTGTGCGTTCCGATGTATATCTCCTTCCCCTTTGCTATTTTTGATACTTCAGAATCAGCCACACATTATATGCACATACAACTTGAAATTTTGTGAGAAGAACAACATATGCTTAGATGTATCCTGTGAGAATCAATTGCTACAGAAAAACTCTCTTATGACTATCTTATCAACCCTTATGAAAAATCGGCTATTGCTAAGACCACTTTGTGAAGTAAACCCGATATTCCCAACTTGAAGGTGAAGTAGAATTCCCCGTTTTTGTGACTTAAACTTGCACCATTGTAAGACAAAGAGCGGTGTAGAGACTTCATGCATCGGATCCCTAAGTACTCTATACTCTTCAACCATCCAACCATCGAGTATAAGACGTATATCACCTCTTGAATACCGACAACTTCGTGTGAGTTGTGACACTGAATGTGATAGTTATTTTGTGGCAATAGAAGAGAAGATTCACCAAAATAACTAGATACCCAAGTCATCGTCAATGTATAGATTAAAGGCTCGAACAAGGATCCCGAAGATACTAAGTACACATACCCGTAAAATTTCACTTCAATCTCAAATAAACAATACCAAGTAACCTCTTGTGATCACTTAACATTCCATTTCCAAATTCTTAGCCGACATTTTTCTTTACATTCTTGTGGTTGATTTATAGAGTGCACATTAGAGGGAACAACAATCCTTGAAGAAGAGGATTCTTCAGAGTCCGGTTTTGGGAAAGGAGTAACAGAAGACGGATCATTATTCATGTGCAGCTTCAATATCATAATAGTCATCATCAACACCTTGAAGAATAACTAGAGATTGGGTTTCGTGAGTATTCTGAGAAATACTTCAAACTAGTGCATCTTGCTCAATGGAGATGGAAGAATATGAGCCAAGAGCCAACTAAAACCGAAGAAGGAGCTTCAGAAACTAGATGTTCACCATTCGTTGAAGCTTGGAAGTATTCATCAAACATAAATCCCAGTCATTCTTAGATAGAATATTAGGTGTTGGAGGAGAGTTGAATGACCAATATGGAGAAAGCATGAAGCATGTTGTTGAAGATGATCAAAACCAAGAAGATTTCTCTTCTTCCGAAGATAAGGCGCACTGAATCGTACACCTTTCTTTTAATTGATGAACGGGGCCTAAAGTGTTGTCAGCAGACACCATAATGATGAAATTGAGAACCGAGGCTTGAACTGAATTGTCCAAGCGTCATCGTCTTTGAAGAACGAGGCCTGAACTGAAGTATTCAGACGTCATAAAGCACATGCATCAACATCGACATTCTAAAACTCCTGAAGCTGGAGAAATGATTGCTATAGGCCTCCAGACATTGAGTTTTCTCATAAAGTGAATGATTAATGCACCTGCAACTGATTAAGGACTACCTGCACTAACATCACAAACTTGATTGCAAATATATGGGTTAGTGACAACAGTATCCAAACCCTTAGGGGTTTCACGGTCAACCATGGTTTTGCCATCAGTGAACACCTTTCCAGTAGGTATCCACTTAAATCCAATATTCTTAAAAATTCTACCAGTTGGAATCCATTTATGGCAAGGTCTAGGATTATTAAGCTTCTTATGCATAGTGGAAGGCTTATCGATATTCCTAGTTTCAAAAGATTTAGCAGTTGGTATCCACCTAGGAGCAGTTTTAGGTTTGTTTTGCTNAATAAGATTTCTCTTCTTCCGAAGATAAGGCGCACTGAATCGTACACCTTTCTTTTCATTGATGAACGGGGCCTGAAGTGTTGTCAGCAGACACCATAATGATGAAATTGAGAACCGAGGCTTGAACCGAGTTGTTCAAACATCATAGTCATTGACGAACGAGGCCTGAACTGATGTATTCAGACGTCATTAAGCACATGCATCAACATCGACATTCCAAAACTCTTGAAGCTGGAGAAATGATTGCTTTAGGCGTCCAGACTCTGAGTTTTGTCATATAGTGAATGATTGATGTACCTGCAACTGAGTAAGGACTACCTGCACTAACATCACAAACTTGATCGCATATATATGGGTTAGTGACAACAGTATCCAAACCCTTAGGGGTTTCACGATCAACCATGGTATTGCCATTAGTGAGCAACTTTCCGGTAGGTAACCACTTAAGTCCAATATTCTTAAAAATTCTACTATTTGGAATCCACTTATGGCAAGGTCTAGGATTATTAAGCTTCTTATGCATAGTGGAAGGCTTATTGTAGATCCTAGACTTAACAGGTTGAACCTTAGCCGTGTTCCTCAAAAAACAAGGAGGCACCATACAAGGTCGTGAACCTAAGATTCCATCCTTATGAAGCAGTGCCCTTTTCCTGGCTTGTTCTAGATTGTAGTTCTTGTCCAAGTCATTTATATTATAAGAATTTTGAATTTTAATGCTTGGTTTTGACACTGTTTTCGAACTAATCCTAGAGGAGCTGAGAGCAGGAGTGACTACTTGTTGAGGCTTAGCTGAACCAGAAGCAATGATCTTAGGTAAATAATGTGGAGTGACAGGTTTTGACAAAACTTGTTCCGCATCAACTTGGGAGGCAAACCGTGTTTTTGAAAATATTGGTCGTTCAGATCTAAAAGTAGTCGGTTGTCTAACAACTTATTGGTTTCTATTTGATGGTAAAACTGGTTTCCCCAAGACTGATGGTTTTGCAAGCTTAGTGATCACACTATTCCCTGTTGCTTTTCTTAGCTCATTTTTTAATGCTGCAATTGTGAAACCCTTTTCCAGAAGTTGAGCTTTGAAATCATCATTTTTGGCAGTCAAAGAGGTTACCTGTTCTAAAGTCTTAGTTTTAGTATCTTTGATAGATTCACACAATTCATTACACTGATGTTTCAAAGTCTCATTTTTAGCAAGTAAATTAGCCACATTATGTTCCAATTCAATAACAGCGCAGTCATGTTTAGCTTTAACTTCATTACATATATCACACAATTCAGTAATACGGTTTTTCAGGTTTTTGATTGTCAAGTTCTTTGTTTCTAGCTGAGCTTTCAAATCATTAATCATAAAGAATTCATGGAAATTAGGAAGTTCCGGATTTTTACATGGTTGGTTAATCAGACGACTTTCTTCCTTTTGTTGCATTGCAATTTCAAGAGAAATACAATGTTTTTCAAGCTGTAAAAATCTTTTTGAAAGCTCATTAAAAACTTCTTTATCAACCATATCATTTGATTTAAAAGCATCAGCCGTAAACACAGAGCTTAACAAACCATCACGTTCAGCATCCTGATCATTTTCTCCCCCTTTATGACTCATGTTTGTTGAATTAGACATGGTATTGCTATCAGTCTTTTCCAACAAATTTGTGTCATAATTGAGTTTGGTTTGATCAGTATGCTGACGTTCATTAGAGAGCACATTTTGTTGAACATTCAAGGGTACTGATTGGCCCTGAATGGTCAACTAAAGTCAACCAAGGATTTGGTCAACAAAAGTCAAACTAGATANCATCACATGGTTGTACCAGAGATCCCTTCACTTTGTCGTCATCTAAACGTCTGTGTTGTGCTCTTTCCTCAATGAACGCCTTAACATCACCCATGAGTTGGATGAGTGTATCTCTTAACGTGTCAACCTCAATTCCCGTGTGATCAGCAAAGCTTTTTTTAGTCATCTCACTGTAATGGTCATACTCCATAGTGAATTTTGAATCAAAGAATACTTGGAGTTGTTTGTTGAGTACACTAAGAGCAGCCATGGAACCAGTTTTGGAAGATATTCCTTGGTCAAGTTGTTGTTGCAATTGATCTAAGTTAAGAATCATTGTGTCAGTGAAAGTCTGAACATCTTGACCAAAGAGTGTTGCAAATGCACGTTCGTATCCCCATATGAATTCAGTTCCCTTAAAAAGTACTGAGAGTTGTGAATGAAGTAGTCGGAAACATTCAATGGAGCTTTTCTTTGCGTTATTGAACAATTTTTGTGGCTGAAGAAACTCTTTCTCTTGAGAACTCGAGCATGACGATTCCAACTCGGTATAATCTGACTCGAAAACGGTTGTCTGATCAGAAGCGTTTGTCAGTTGTACTTTGTTGTGAATCTTAAGTTCATCGTCCATGTCGTACAACTTGAGTATCTCCGAGATTACAGAATCTGAATAGATAGACATGATTGTGAACGTGCACGGGATTTTACAAGTCTATGATTTAAACCGAAAAATAGAATCTTTCTCGGGATTTTACAAAGTCAAGACAAAACCGTGAAACAATGAAGATTTGATTTGGTTTGGAAGAAGTGAGTTGACGTGGAGAATTAATCACAAACAATTTAATCAAGTCACCTTGAATATCAGACAACACTCGTGTAATTAAGACCAGAATAAACCTCGTGATAAGTTCAATAAACCCGAAGACTAACTCAACACAAAGTATTACTCAATCTTGGATACTTGGAGCTCAAACTAAACCGTTGTCAAAGATTTGTTACAGCATTTAAACACCAAGAGTAATGCTTAAACCCGAAATCGTCCCTTGTAATATTACTAGCCCATCAGTTTACAATACAGAAATCTGAAGCCCAAATAAAATTCATCCAGCCCAAGATGAGATCAAACATGAGCAGCCCAAGACAGAATTCGAGTCCAAGAAGAATAATAATATCAAAGCCCAACCAAAAAAAATCTGGTAACCCTAATGACACGCTATAAAAAGCCACTAATCACACTTCCCTTCCCTTAATCTTTAGAAACCCTAATCTTTCTCACCAAAAATATACACAGTCAAAAACAAATCCTCTCAACCCCAACACAAGGTTCGACCTTGTTATGATTTAATCCGAAAAACAGGAACACCCTTTTGATTTCTGTTAGATCCGTATTCAAACAAACAACTCCTTCAATCTTGCTACGATTGATAAACGGGCTCGTCTTTTGATGATTATAGTTAATCCACTCGAGCCAAGTGCCAAACGAATCTCAGGTAGATTGTTTATGATGTTAAATGTTTTTGATTTTGTTTGTTCAAATCTAATGAAGGTGTGAATGAAACAACGTTGTTTTTGTTCACTCTCTTATGTTTCGGATATTAACAAGATGTTTATACATTTGATATGGATCGATGATGTGGGTTCAAAGATAACTTGTGAATCTTAAATTATTTAAGAACGAGTTAGAACCTGAGATCACTACTTTTTCTTTGTAAATGATTACAAATTACTTGTTTCGGATATAAAGAGTTGTAGGTCTATGATGATATTGGTTCCAACACACGAGGTCTTTAAAGATCCGAATATATTTGAGAGTGATTGGAACAAGGCTGAGATCTATTCATTTCTCTTTTATGTTTCTATGTCGATTTAAATCTGTGATGATGTTCCTCTTAGACGTGTTGAGATCTATATGGATCTTAAACGAATCGTGCAACACGATAAAGAGAAGTCTGAGATGTTAGTTGTGATAACGCTTATGTTATGATATGATATCTTAGATAACCGCTGACTTAAAATAAAAGCTAACAAAGAGCTAACCGCCACTTGCTAACCGCTGATTTAACATAATCTAACCGCTGATATGATAGGATTAGGGCAGCGTTTTGTTAAGGTAATGAATACAATGAAAGTAACCGCTGCTAAGAACTAGCCGCTATTAGAGAAAGGTAACTGCTATATCTATAACAAACCGCTGGACTTGTGAGTAACCACTGGACCCAACCGCTGCCATATCAAACTAACCACTACAAGGACAAGAAAAAGGACAGTCACCATCTCGTTTTTTGTCTTTTACCCAAAAAGAAAAACTAAGCACTACTAAGAATATTAGCAAACCGCCAATAAGAAAAAGTGAGCAGAAAAGTAAATCACTACTATGACCATTTCAAGACTTCTTCAAACCTCAGCCCATGGTATATCTTTGCCAACTAAAGCTTGATCAATGAAGGGTTTGTATAGACAAACTTATACTTTAAACCAGTTTTGAAAACATTTTACAACCCCAGCATACTTTAAAATTTTAAACCTCAAAAAGCTTAATCTGATTTCTGAACTCAAACCATAATAATGAACCACAAAACCAAGAAGAAGCTATAAAACCATTCGAACCATAAAAAAACAAGAAAAACCAAACTAAAATCCGAAAAACAACAATCCCAAGGTGAAACCTAGGCTCTTGATACCAATTGAAGGATACACATATTCATAACATAGTTGGTTTTCATGTATATGGATCGAATAGTAGAAAGATAGAAAGAAAGAAAGAAAGAAAAATAAGAAGAAGAAGAAGAAGAAGAAGAAGAAGAAGAAGAAGAAGAGAGGTTTAGAGAGTGGAACCTAGAGAGAGAATGAAACCAAAAAAAAAGAAAATATATAGGGAGGTTCACCCTCTCCAAGGATGGAGAGGGGTTTATATACATGAGTTTTGCCACTAGGGCGTGCCACTTGGGCTGCGGATCAGGTAAACAGTGGGTAAAGACCCGTCCTTCTTCCGCGAACTAATCTACTTCTAAACTACGTTTAACTAACTATTGTAACTACTACGAGCTAATCAATGCTTAATCATATCAGGGGTGACCGAATCTTTCTTATACAAAAACGTATTCCTAACATATTGATCATTCAAATAAAAATAGTAAGTCAGTAAATAGGAAATTCCCAAAAAAATATAAACATTACGAATCACACATCTATAACTAAAAATTCTGGCTTCAACTTTATTAGAAACATTTTCCCTCATTTTGGATAGCAGTATTATTAACAAAGAACCATGGGAATACAGTATTCGCACTTAAATAAGCAATCCCAAACACCCTCTTAACCAGCTTTTTAGAATTAACGCCCTACTTACCTACATGTACAAATCAATAATTATAAAATACTGGTAATCTATATTATATTAGGACAGCAGATATTTTAAGATACATCTCGATACAATATTGACATACCAAATCGACGAACTTAAAAAGTTAATTTTTTTTATAGAGGTGGCATTTTCGACCCATTTATGTAGTTTAATGCAAATTGGGTTGTGTTTTTATCTCTAACGGGACACATCATATAAAGATTAGCTAAAAGGGACAGATAGATTTTAAGCTGCTTATGAATTACTAATGCACATACCCTTGCGACATAAAACTTTTTTCATTCAAAATAAAGATTATTCTTGTGCTAAAATATGCAGCTGTAGCGGCTGCAGATCCTAAAGGGGCACTTTACATTAGGTTATTTAGAGGGCTTATTGGCTTATCTCAGTTTCAAAACATTGTAAGCCCAAAAAGTGTAGCTTATTTGAGGTCTTATTGGCTTAATTATGAAAAAATATTTAAGGGAAATCTGTGATTACTTAAGCTATTCATATAACCTAACCAAAACACTTTGTAATAAATAAGTCTCACATAGCTTTATGAAAAATAAGTATATGAAGAACAGATGTTCAGTTGAATGTGAAACGAACCTCAAACCATTCTAAACAATTAAGAGCGGAAACATTCAAGAGCAGGTCATGATTGACTTTTGTGATCTGGTGAAAATCGCGCCACATAACCATCGGCTCCCAGCTCAACCCAAGAGTAGTTTCATGAACATTACTGACTATCACAAGCTGCCCTTCTGACCAATGCCGCTGAAAATGCTTTAGATCTCCAGATTGAATGTCAATATTTAAGATATCATTGAAAGTAGTTAATAAAGAAACCCTCAAGTTAAACGAATGAATGCACGTCTCATTTAGTTCTATACCAAACTTGAATGTCCAGCATAAAAAACAATCTTTAGAATCCTAACAAAACATGGAAAATACCAAGTGCCAACTTACTCCAGGATTAAGAGATTGTCACTAACTTGTCGAAAATTAGCATTAAATCGTTAGGTACCCAACCCTCCTCGTCCATGTTAGACCTCAAAAAGTTTCATTGACCAAATTAATAATCGTATTACAGGATAAGCATAAACTAAAGTGTATTATCTATCCGTTTAAACTATTTGTGCATTCAAAAAGAGGGAATGAGCAAACCTACTGTGGCACTTAGTTCATGTTTTGATTTTTAAGCTTTCCAACAACTAAATGCTCTAAAAACTTCTCCTGGTCATCTCCATTATCCTTTGCTCAATTGTTCATCTTGTTATGAGTCTAGATCATTACCTGCAAAATTGCAAATAACAAAAAACAGACATTAATCCAATTAAAAAGATTACCTGTTGCATGTTAGATAATGATGTATTAGAAATTGAAGATTCATTACTTTATATCATCTGTTTCTCCAAGACCCTCATTTGCCTTCTTCTTTTTTTTTTTACTTCGATTTCATTTTCATGTTCCAAGCTTTCTATCTGTAGAATACATTATTGTTATTAGTTAGCAGAGTAATAAATCAGCTAAAAGTCCCAATTAGCCTAAAATATACATAATGATTTCGGTCGAAATAATGATGTTTAACACCTAACAGCACAGGAAAACAAAATAATGGAAAGCATGCGTCCCTGTAGATCAAAACCCTTTTCATCACATTGAGTCATCAATCTCATCATTGTGTATAAAAAATGACACCAAGAAAGATGTGTTCATTGGGTTACAAATGTAATACGTAAATGTTCCAAGATTCTAATACCAAAGATGACAGGAGTGTAAATTCATATTTAAAAACTGAATGGAAAAAAGACCACCTGTTTCATGTTAGCTAATGATGTATTAGAAATTGAAGCTTCATTAATTTCTATTATCTGTTTCTCCAAGGCCCTCATTTGCCTTCTATTTTCTTCGATTTCACGTTCCAAGCTTTCTATCTGTAGAATACATTATTATTATTAGTTACCAGAGTCATATAAAGCCCTAATTAGCCCAGAGCGTAAGATAGCTAAAGTGTAATTATAGTTCAATGTTCATACCTTAACATCTGGTTTGAACGTTCTGGATCAATGATCTTCTTTAGCATACCACTTCCAACAGAATCACTCCAAAAGATTACAAATCAAACTTGGTAAATTTGTGACCAGTAGCCATATATTCTTGAGCTGCATACCCATCTGTGGAGATTGTGAGGAAAAAATTATATTAGGAGTAGTCTCTCATATAAGGTTCACAAAGAGGTAATTATATAATTCGAGTTTGACCCGATTAGCATTGTATGAAAAAAGACAAACCTGCAAAAGGGTCAGCTGAGCCAACAACGGCGACTAAAAAATAAAACAACCAAACGGAGACTAACAATATTTTCATTCAACATCGCTGAATTTGATTAATCGAAGGTATGTTTTTGGATTAATGGATTAAAGTAGATTAATCTCTTACTTATTAATTTATCTACTAATCTAGGGTTTTTACTTTTTGGGTGATTAAGTTATGGATTGCATTGTATCTTCATACATATAATTAAGAAACAATGATAACAAAAGCATACCTCAGGTCCTTTGGTTTCGTTTGTTCCTCTTCCTTTTACTCTTCTTGTTTCAATATAACCATTGCAGAGCAAGCAACAATAATCTCAATTGCTTCCTGAGGAGTGGTGTAACTTTTTGAGTCTCATTCAATTAAGAAGAAAAACATGTCACATATGAAATACAAAAGTTATACAACAAAACAAAAGGTATACGGTATACAACAATTATGTCTTAGCTTTTCATTGGCCGCCTAATGGTGAAAACAGTAACCAGAGCAAAAGCAAGTGGATAACTTTTTGAGTCTCTTTCAATTAAGAAGAAAAGGTCTAGTGCTATAAAATATTTACCTTAGCCATGCAAGATTAGGTGTTATTAGACGTTCATGTTCTTCCAGTTGCCGCCATGTCACATATCAAATACAAAAGTTATACAACAAAACAAAAGTTATACAACAATTATGTCTTAGCTTTTCATTGGCCGCCTAATGATGAAAACAGTAACCGGAGCGAAAGCAAAGTTCAGTCACGTATACAACAGATTTCAATCGAATCTGATGAGGGTTTTTTAGAAGACAGATGGCAACAATGAATTGTGTGGCTTTTTTCGATTTAGGGTTTTTGGATATCCTACTGATACGTGATGATGTTGTAATGGTTTTATCAAAATTATTTCCAACCTTATTCATTCATGCATTATTAATTATGACTTGCATAATATATCACAAAAATTGGGATGCTCCACTGGTTGAAGCACTTGTGTGTGGACGGTAAGGTTTGGGTTCGAATCTTGTAATGGACTTAATTTTTGAACGTTTTAATTAATCCGAATTTTAGTTGATTAATAGTTGCTTAGGTGGACAAAATGTGATGACATGGCTGATAATGAATTACTGGGCAATGAGGTGGCATTTACGTGGCATTATCTACGTGGAACGCCTCCTGTTATAATATATATATATATATATATATATATATATATATATATATATATATATATATATATATATATATATATATATATATATATATATATATATATNCATATTTTACTTTAGCGAAAGAAGTGTTATTGGAAGATAAGGCCGTTTATATAACTTACAAAGTTATTTGTTTGAATATTGTATTGTGAACTAAAACTCAAATGCTATTAAGTAAGTCGGCAAGACCGGGTAGTTGCATAGCCCACCTGATGAACGGTCGAGCCTTTTGAGTATCGTTGAAGAAATTAAGATAATGAAAAATAAGATATAAGCATACAATGTATTTATTGAATGCATTAATAACAAAAAGAAATAAACGTTAACTTTTATTCAACTTCTATACATTTTTAACTTATAAATATTTATTGCTATAACATACATATAAAATGTTTGTCGTTTCTGCTATTATTTTGTGGAGTAACGCTTTCTTACAATATTTTGCCATACCATCAATACAATATTCTGTGTATACTCCACTTTTACATAAGAACACTTTTCACAGGTATATTCCTAATTCTCCAAAGAAACCAAATGAAGAAATCCAATTGTTGAGCTTGGTATATGTCTTCTTGCGTCCTGAACTGAAAAATTACATTTTTACTCAACAAACCTTGATGGAAAAATAAGGGGGTGTCATGAACTGCTATTAAAAGTGTGGAAAATATATGTCCCTGCCTTTCTCTGGAATCTTTTAGGCAATGCAACTTATAACTGGCCATTGTTAAATAAAGTTGGGCCTTGTTAAATAGAAATTATCACACATTCTTCATTAGCATTATGTAGTTGTGTATTTACAAAAGGTTCAAACTTCAGTGATAAGGTATTTGCGACCTATCGGGCAAATGAAGTGATATGTAAATAATCTATTAGTTTGTTATATTTTTAATAAGCAGAATAGCCATAAAAAGTTATGGCAACACACAACCTTAAATTGTTAAGACCAAATCTTATTTTAAACATATAAAAAAAAATTCTTTATTTGCACATGGTTGAGGGATTGTCTCATGTAAATGATAGGAAGACTTACTTAAATCAACTGATATAGCGGATATAAAAGGGCCATAGCTTCCTCTAACAGGGATTGAAGTAGTATATTTTCTAGCCCAATTAACTCGAAATTTGGCGTGTTAGTTATGATCATGTTCATTTTATATTGGCTGACATGTAACATGTCCGAATTGATTTGAAACACTTTTTTTTAAAAAAATATTTTGTGTTAAACAGTTATGTAGTTTTTTAACCGAGACCTAGGAAATCAGATGGAAATGAATAGGTTGGTTAGAAAATTGCAGGCATCGTATAAACTTTATCAAATTTACAGTGTGACCTCAAAAGGCAAAGCATACATCCCCTCTTCATCATTTTAATAGATCAAATATAGCACCTTTATGCCATTTGTAAGCCTAAAGGTAAAAATTGATAAGTAGGATATGAAGAGTGACTTACTCAAATCAACTGATAGAGCGGATATAAGAGGACCACAGCTTCCTCTAACATGGATTGAAGTAGTACATTTTGCAGCTGAATAAACTCGAAATTTGAGCGTGTCAATGTGGGTATTGTTCAACCACCAACTTGGTAATCTAAAGCGGAATTGCACAATCTTGAAGCATACACAATTTACCTATGAAGAAGCCTTGCATTGACAAAAAAGTAAAGAAGTTCGTTAACTGAGACTGGATTTGCTGGTGCGGGTCATTTGGCTTTACAGTGTCACCTATAACAGAAAGTCAGTTTAGTTAGAATGTTAACTCGTCGGCTCATTTTTTTCAACTCCTAATTATTTCTTCAATTTCTTCTTTCACGTATCTACTTCTGATATTGCAATAAGACGTGCGGTTTTATCCCGCTGAAGGAGCTCCTTGGTACCACATTACCCTCACGTTCATGCTATCAGTCACATGGAACCTTATTTTTGCAATAAGAAGCTTAACTCCACCCACTTTTATAATTATATCCATCACTAAAGAATATATGCATGGTCTTTATAAGAAAGCAATGTTTGACTACCTGTGTTATAGTTAACTGTTATTTCATAATTGATACCTTATGTCTTTACTTGTGTAGAGATGGTGTCATATTTGTGATCAATTAATCACCAAGACTAATGACATAATGTGCACCAAAAATTTGGTTTTACATGGAAAAATATATCAATAAAAAAATTCAAACCCTTTTTGCTATTGACCCTTGAGCCAACGACGTCGACACAAACCTTGAAAGTGGATCTTTTGTCCCTGTCGTTAGTGGTGCATTTTGCAGTGTCATGAGCAAAACATGAAGACAATGAGTTAAATGGAAAAAAAATTATGTTGTATTTCAGTAAAAACATTTCTGAACACAATGGTCAGATGAAAAAAATCGATATCAATTACTTTCGTTCGTGGATACTTTGAGAAGGAAACACCACCTAAGCACAAGTTTATTAACCAAACTAAAAGCTATAAATAAAGGGCAAAGACATTTTGTACACAAAAAAAATACTTTTTGGATTAGCTTATAAAGCTGGCTTATGGGCCTATATAGCATCAATAGTATTTGGCTCCGAACTTTGCAATAAAGTTAAATTTGGTTGTTGTTCGGCGCAATTAGCGTCATATTAATGAACCAATGATTGCAGCCGTCTAAGAATTAGAACATGGTATTGTCAAATCTACATATCTAACATCCGGGTATACCCCAAACAATAAAAGACAGTTATTTGTGTATTGTAACTTGTAAAGGAATTACTTAAAAAACTTCCATCTTCATCTTGAAGCGAAACGAATAGAAACAGCCCGTGAAGAACAGAAACAGTTACCTGAAAGGCTGCCTAAAAGCTTAGCTCGTGAAGTCCCGTAAATCGTGGCGTGTATGATTTCCACATCTGGGTATCCTAGCTTTTTCATGAAACCTGCACTGCATCCATTAGTTGATCAAACTGGTTTATGTACATTTTATTGTAGCAAAATGACAGAAATAAATTAGTAATAAAGAAAAAAATAGTTAGTTGTATCAAAATGTTTCACCAATTTAAGTATTCAATAGAGGGTAACTTTTACAATATTATGTATGAGGTTTCTTGGACATAAAAACAGATCGGGCTCACTCACAAACACTATGTTATCAATAGTTGGATGTTAGTGAGATGATGATTATTTAAAATATTGATTAGGTATATGATATGGTAGGAACAAAAAATTACCGCCGCGGCTATTGAAGAGCTTGAGTCAATCCCCGGTTGAGTGATAGTCACATCCATACCAAAAATAATTGTTGGACGCTCATCTATAATTGGTAACGGCCTGGCCAAGATTGTATTGTTTACCCCTACCATTACATTTATTTTCATAGCTACAGGATGTACTTCCATCATATAGAAATGACCATGTATAGTTTAATTTGTTTCAGCTTAATCTGTATATGTATGTTTCCTTTATTTCCAAGTTCAACAGGAAGTATCATCTTACAAACTTTGATGTATNTTTGTAAGCCTAAAGGTAAAAATTGATAAGTAGGATATGAAGAGTGACTTACTCAAATCAACTGATATAGCGGATATAAGAGGACCACAGCTTCCTCTAACATGGATTGAAGTAGTACGTTTTGCAGCTGAATAAACTCGAAATTTGAGCATGTCAATGTTGGTATTGTTCAACCACCAACCTGGTAATCTAAAGCGGAATTGCACAATCTTTAAACATACACAATTTACCTATGAAGAAGCCTTGCATTGACAAAAAAGTAAAGAAGTTCGTTAACTGAGACTGGATTTGCTGGTGCGGGTCATTTGGCTTTACAGTGTCACCTATAACAGAAAGTCAGTTGAGTTAGAATGTTAACCTCGTCGGCTCATTTTTTTCAACTCCTAATTATTTCTTTAATTTCTTCTTTCACGTATCTACTTCTGATATTGCAATAAGACGTGCGGTTTTATCCCGCTGAAGGAGCTCCTTGGTACCACATTACCCTCACGTTCATGCTATCAGTCACATGGAACCTTATTTTTGCAATAAGAAGCTTAACTCCACCCACTTTTATAATTATATCCATCACTAAAGAATATATGCATGGTCTTTATAAGAAAGAAATGTTTGACTACCTGTGTTATAGTTAACTGTTATTTCATAAGTGATACCTTATGTCTTTACTTGTGTAGAGATGGTGTCATATTTGGATCAATTAATCACCAAGACCAATGACATAATGTGTACCAAAAATTTGGTTTTACATAGAAAAATATATCAATAAAAAAATTCAAACCCTTTTTCCTATTGACCCTTGAGCCAGCGACGTCGACACAAACCTTGAAAGTGGATCTTTTGTCCCTGTCGTTAGTGGTGCATTTTGCAGTGTCATGAGCAAAACATGAAGACAATGAGTTAAATGGAAAAAAATTATGTTGTATTTCAGTAAAAACATTTCTGAACACAATGATCAGATGAAAAAAATCGATATCAATTACTTTCGTTCGTGGATAATTTGAGAAGGGTGTGTGAACATGAGCAAGTTGTGATATGAAATGAACAAACACCACCTAAGCACAAGTTTATTAACCAAACTAAAAGCTATAAATCAAAGTATAAAAGGGCAAAGACATTTTGTACACAAAAAATACTTTTTGGATTAGCTTATAAAGCTGGCTTATGGGCCTATATAGCATCAATAGTATTTGGCTCCGAACTTTGCAATAAAGTTAAATTTGGTTGTTGTTCGGTGCAATTAGCGTCATATTAATGAACCAATGATTGCAGCCGTCTAAGAATTAGAACATGGTATTGTCAAATCTACATATCCAACATCCGGGTATACCCCAAACAATAAAAGACAGTTATTTATGTATTGTAACTTGTAAAGGAATTACTTACAAAACTTCCATCTTCATCTTGAAGCGAAACGAATAGAAACAGCTCGTGAAGAACAGAAACAGTTACCTGAAAGGCTGCCTAAAAGCTCAGCTCGTGAAGTCCCGCAAATCGTGGCGTGTATGATTTCCACATCTGGGTATCCTAGCTTTTTCATGAAACCTGCACTGCATCCATTAGTTGATCAAACTGATTTGTGTACATTTTATTCTAGCAAAATGACAGAAAAAAATTAGTAATAAAGAAAAAAATAGTTAGTTGTATCAAAATGTTTCACCAATTTAAGTATTCAATAGAGGATAACTTTTACAATATTATGTATGAGGTTTCTTGGACATAAAAACAGATCGGGCTCACTCACAAACACTATGTTATCAATAGTTGGATGTTAGTGAGATGATGATTATTTAAAATATTGATTAGGTATATGATATGGTAGGAACAAAAAATTACCTCGGCTATTGAAGAGCTTGAGTCCTCCCCGGTTTCGGTGATGAGTCACATCCATACCAAAAATAATTGTTGGACGCTCATCTATAATTGGTAACGGCCTGGCCAAGATTGTATTGTTTACCCCTACCATTACATTTATTTTCATAGCTACAGGATGTACTTCCATCATATAGAAATGACCATGTATAGTTTAATTTGTTTCAGCTTAATCTGTATATGTATGTTTCCTTTATTTCCAAGTTCAACAGGAAGTATCATCTTACAAACTTTGATGTATCAACTTCATTGTGCCTGTAAAATCGAGTAAACAAAAACCTCGTGTTAACCACTGATTTTCAACTTCACTTTACAAAAAAATAAATAAATATAAAGAAAACAAAGGAAAGTGCGTGAATCATAAACACACTAAAATCATTGCTCCAGCAAGAAAATTACTTAGAAGTTGTCAGTCGTTTTTAGTGGGAATTCGGAGAAGAGTAGTC
>LBNU01034005.1:151416-166435 GCA_014162995.1 Artemisia annua
TATATATATATATATATATATATATATATATATATATATATATATATATAATCTGCTAACCCTATGTGAGACTATCATTGTTGTGATGACAACAGGGTCGGATGAATTGAAAATATGAAGGTATCCCATGGAATGCTTCATGATGGGATACACTACCAGTCTTCAATAATCTCGCTGCCCCTTTTCGTGCCTGAATGCAATGATTGGATTATGTGGACACTTCTCGTATGTTCTCTGAGGGTTTCTTGTTTCATTTGGTTAGTGTTGTTTACCCTAAGTAGTCTATCAGGGTGAGAAGGTTTATTTATCCATATAGTGAAGTTAGCCCTAGGGTTTTTGTTTGGGACTTTCCAGGTTTAGGTAGACTAGGAAAATGCTTTATCATTCCCTATGTAAGTGTGTTGGAGTATGACCTGACTAGGTGTGTATTTGTAGTCGAAGTTCAGTTAGGTGTAGAGTAGGGTGTATGCTGCTTCAAGTGGAGGGGCTAGGTAATGGTGTCAGGGTGTCCTTCTGAGTAAAGCTCATAGTTATGTTATACTCAGGTTTACTACTAACTGATGTATTGGCCTGATTGTTATGTGTAAGGTAATGCGGAAAAGGGTAAGTAGGTTCGAATGCGTTCACCTGAGAACTAGCCAACCATCTTGCTTGCGAGTGGTTCCAGGTGAGCTGACGCGGTATGATTTGACCTGGATGTTTTGCGGCTCCTTTCCCTGACACCCTTTAGCGCACTCAACGCCTCCCTGAACTCTAAATACTTGAGGTGTTCTTGGTGCGGAGATGGCCTGAGAATGTGATGTTCATCATGAGACCGTGTAGGTTCTTCCTAGGAAGGTGTCGTGTGCAGGTTAACGTGGTTTTTACTACATGCACTTCCCTTAAAGACCTTATTGTATAGTTTCTAAGTGACTGCCAAGTCTCTTTTTTTTTCGGCGTTTGTTGACTATTCTCTGTGTGAGTAGGGTCATCCAATTAGAGAGGTCCAAGGTGGTAGTCGGTTATGTTCAAAATTTGAGGGGTTCACCGACATGTTTGGTTAAGAAACTTATAAAAAATGGAAAAAAAAATTGAGGTTTTTGAGTGAGAAATAAGTGAAAATAGCTGAAGATTTTTGAGAAATTTGAGGTTATTTCGTATCATGTCTCTACGAATGTCGCAATATTTACGTATGGTATGTAAATGGTATTAAGAGATGGGTTTGGATGGTTTTTGTTGTTTGGTTTCCCTTGTTGAACAGTAAAGACACGATAAGAATGATTGAGACCAAGAAGCTCGGGTAACACTTAAAGAAAGACCATTTGAGACTGTTGTGAAGTAGTATTTGCCCAAGTGTGTGAAACTTGTGAAGTTATGTGTGATGCCTTCTATTTATAAAGAGACGAGTAGGGTTTAGAGATAAACCCTTGAGGGATGATAAACGACTGTGAGAGAGCCATGTGTTGATCATCTAGAGAGCAGACAAAGAGACATATGGACCCTCTTTCTTGGCTCGTACAAAGTGGTGCTTGTAGTGCGTTCCCACTGTACGATGTCAGATGGTACATTTTAACCGTTAGTGACAGTTGAGGAGCAATAGTATTTTGTGCTCAGCATACTCTGATGAGTTCTTCCAGGCCTATCGTGCTCTTGGATTTGGCATGTCATCAATTGTTTATTAATGGGCCTTGATGATGGGCATGCGTATATTTAGTAGGCTTGAGCCACTAATATTGATACGCTATCAGCAGACTTCAGTCTGCTATTTCATAAAGTTATTACAACATGAAGTCCTCTCCAATCGTAAAGTTAATGCTACGGAAAACACATAGTCGACCAAAATCATTGCTCACTGAGTGCTTTAATTAAAGATACCCGTCGTCGCAACGTTCAGATACTCTCTGCTGGTATCTTTTACCTTGTTATAATATAGTTGTTTTTGATAGTATTTACTTAGATATAATTCAATAATAAATGTACATTTAATTCTACCAAATACGTATATCTCAACATTCATGAACCATTACCATATATCACAATAATAATATTGTATCCGATTTCAACAATATCACTTTTATTCGAATTTAAAGCTACAAAAGTAAACAAAAAACAAAAAACAAAAAAGACTAAAGAATACACTAGTAAAAAGACGTATCAGAACAAAATCCCTGTATTTGAAAATCAAACTACAGTTTGCGGGATTTTTGGCAGCTCTTGCACGCAACAGTCAACAACTCTACAAAACCCAAACCCCCAACTCCTTCATTTCATTTCACACCATCACTCAAAAAGCAACAGCAAATTTAAAAACCATCATGTAAACACACACACAATATATATAGTTTACTACACCACCGACTATCCTTTGTCATCCTTCCGACCGTTTGACACACATAATTAAGGTATATATATCTTCATTTTCCAGTTTTCACTTTTCTTTCATTGTTACATACTGTAGTAATAATCACAATTTTTTTCTTCGATAACTGGTATGAAAACTAAACGCAACAATTTGGCCTAGTTTATAGCATTGATAACGTTTATTTATTATTTCAGTTACTTTATATTATTATGTGTTTTATGAAACTGTAAGTGTTTATGTTATACTTGGTTTCGTTAGAAACTGTTTATTTTACAAAAATTTAGCCTAACTTTTGGCCAGTTACGGTTGTATATCAGTGAAGAATAGTGCTATTTAATTAAAAATGTACGAGTCAAATTTTGTTAAATATATAGGTAAAACTTGAGAAACCTCGAGATCTGCGTGTTAGCAACAATACCGTTTATTTGTCCTTCCTTCTTTTTATTCTATTTCTTGTATTCAAATCCATATGCATTGGTATTTGTTTATATCTACTGTTGAAAGTTGTAATAGTAAGTTTTGGTGTGCATTAAACTGTGTTACCGACACATGTTAACTACTACGAGTATTATTTTATTAATTCTTCATAGTAACTATTATATTATTTTATAGTGGTATATATTTACAATATATTTTGGAATTTTTGCTTTTGACAATTATGCAGGTTAAAAGGACCGGCTGCTGATAGTGATGTTGCCAGTAACGTATTCTTCAGACGTTAGCTCCGTCGTTGACGTAGTGCCGTCACCGTCGTCGTCGCCGGCAGTGTCACGACGGAGCAAAAGTAGGTTTAGTAGCAAGCCTTCATGGCTTCTACTATCAATTTCTGGTAAGTGCCTTTCTAAAAAGAGAATTGATACATAGACCTAATTGTGGACCTAAAGACACGTGGCATCATCCTGATGGTTGCAGACAGGGACCCACTTATTTTACAACCCATCAGGATGATGCCACATAGTTTTAGGTCCACAATTAGGTCTATAATTAGGTCCATATATCATTTCTCTTCTAAAAATAAAATAAAATAAGTTATAGCTTGTGAAATTTGAAGATTTGTCAACTTGTATGATATAATTGATTAATTGGTGATTTTTTATCTATTGGAAATTGGGTTTGTAAAGTTTAAAGTGGAAAAAGTGTATGAATTTAATGGTGAGTGGAGTTTTGGGTCACATGTTTTTAATAGTATTAATTACTCCATGATTAAGTGTAGATAACAAAGTAGGAAAGTTGAAAAAAAAAGAAAAAAAAAAAAAGAGCACAGGAGTAACTTTTATTCTGGTAGCACTTTTGTTTATAGAGTGTTTGTAACAGAGTAATTATGTTAGTATATGATTTTATGGTTGTATTTTGCCACAAGTTTTTTTGAATTGTTTAGATTTTTTGTTTACACGCTCTAATCTGAAACGGTTTATAAAAACAAACAAATACTGTTAACTTTCGCTTTACCAATTTTGTAGGCAGCATTAATGCACGTAACTCTGTTCGGAAGATAAAAACGTAACATTATGTTTGTTTTAGCAAAGAGACCGAAAACTTCATATGCTTATTTAACTACTGAACTATTTTTAGCATAAATGTGCTTTGAATATTTGATCTTTAACATTTAGATGTCCGTGTAGTATACGTTATATCTGTTGATAATAAATAGATTGTAGAATTTTCTTCGGAACACGATAAGGCATTGAGAAAACCTAACATTAATACACGATAAGGAATTTGCAATGTGACAAGCATCCAATGTTTTTTAAAAATAATTCAAAGTTTATAAAACAAAAAAATACTGTTAACTTTCCCTTTTTACCAATTTTGTAGGCAGTGTTAATGCATGTAACTCTGTTCGGAAGATAAAAACGTAACATTATGTTTATTTTAGCAAAGAGACCGAAAACTTCATATGCTTTTTTAACTACTAAACTATTTTTAGCAAAAATGTGCTTTGTCTTTGATCTTTAACATTTAGATGTCCGTGTAATATACGTTATATCTGTTGATATAATAAATAGATAGTAGAATTTTCTTTGGAACACAATAAGGCATTGAGAAGACCTAAACATTAATACACAATAAGGAACTTGCAATGTGACAAGCATCCAATGTTTTTACTAAAAAATAATTCAAAGTTGGTATGTCATAGAAAAAAAATGGGCCTGCTATTTAGTTGGATGCATTAAATTTTTGACACAAGTGTATGTTTCTAAAATATATAAAAGTACTCTCAATTTTGTTTTAAAAAAAATCATGTCATGATCAACGGCTGGGATTTAACAGATTTTAGACATTGAAACATCTTCTCATTATCAATGTCTTGTCATATAAGTTTTGGGTTTTTGAGTCTGCCCTATGACTAGGGGCTATAACAGGACACTGCAAACTGTAATACTATTTATTACACACTATTTACCTAGTTTTACCCTTCTTCTTTTTAACCTTGGTTGGTTGGTTAGGGAATTTATTGATGTTACTGTTTTTGTTTGAATTTTGTTTCTTTTTTTTTTAATTGACTTGCTAGCTATTAAATGGATAGGACCCAGGAATATAGACATGCAACCCTTGTAGGTCTTATATGTCACACATTGATTGATACTGTAAAGTGTAAAATAGCTGGAGAATAAATGTAACATTAGAAAGACACTTTTATCATTAAAAAAAAAATCGGTTTGTGTTACAATTTTGCTTAAAATCATGTAAGTATGTTGAACATATTGCTAGAAAGACTTGTTACAAACTATGTAAGACACTATCATAATTTGGTAAAAAAAAGTTGAAAGACATTGCCTTTTTATGTATGGAACTATGTGGATAGCAAAGCGAAAGTACATTGAGTTTTCGTGTTTTTTTATCTTTTTTTATTTTGTTTGGTTTGATTTGTTTTGGCTACCTTGGCTGGTTTAAATATTTTAAAGCCATCATTTATACCATTTACGTTTGTTAAAGTGTAATTAGTCACTTAAGATATTTTGTAAAGAGATATGATCGAGTGTCATAAAGATTTGCATAATTTTAAGCCTAAATGTGTGTGTGCTTTGTTTTTTTATTTTGTGAACAAGTCTGTCGCGTCAACCAAAGGTTGACATACATGCTTAATCATAAAATTATTCACATCTTTAGCTTTAAGAATCATTTTTCATCATTGTAAATTATTTAGATTTGTTCAAATTATTTCTTCACAAAAGATCAAACTAGTCCTTGAGCTCACAAGATATGAGTGGTATGAAAAAAAATACGGATATGACCTTGGTTAAAGCAATTGTTCTTTTAGCCGTTGGTGTAGAATAAGAATCTTTTGTGTATGAAACTTGGTTTTGAAATAGATTTTGGAGGGATAAGTTACTCTGCTAGACTCTGTAGTCTGTACCCAAAAGATCTTTATTTTTTATTTTCTTATGAATAGTCACTTTCACCCTTTCTTTCTTTTCAAACACCAAAAGTAACACACTCCTAGAATTCATTCAAAACTAGCTGCCAAAATACAGAAAGCTACATTTATTTCTTTGTCTTCTTTGGTTTCAAATTTTGAAATGAACTTTTTTCTTTTTTATTCTTTTGCTTTGGATTGACAATATTACTTGGAATGAAAAAGTAATTACAGTACTAAAAAGAGCTGAACATAATATGAGGATGTCAAAGAACATAAAAACATACCCGAAGCCTGAATCTTCTATAATAGATTCAAATTATGTTTTTATGTTCTTTAACATGCTCATGTTATGTAGATAAGCTTGGTTCATGACGTTTCTTAACATGTCGGCTGGTTCTGAGATTTTAGAAATGTGATACCGGTATTAAGTTTCCATTTAGTGTTAAGACAAATTAGCTTCATTAGTTAATTAGATTGGTTGTATCTTCAGCCAGATCTTATTGTGCGGATGGGCCTGGAGTTCTATCTTCTAAAGATTTTCATGTTTGTTTATACTTAATAAATAGTACTCCTAAATTTAATAAGCCCGTGACTTTTTGTGGGTTTGAAGTACTACTTTGAACAACATAACAACTGCGGTATTAATATCTTTCATTTGGATAAAATGCAGACATTGAGGATAAAGTACAAGCAATTAACACAGAAAGCAAGCCGGATACATTTGGGGAACGTGCAGACTTCTACTACCGGAAGCGCCCAGAACTCCTTGCTTTAGTTCAAGACCTTTACAATCGTTACCTTTACCTGGCTGATCGTTACACCCGTACACTCTCCAAACAACAACAGCAAGAACTTCTACTTGAACACGCAAAAGAACATGTATGCCCCTTTTCAGATGATGTTAACACCAATGCTTATTATTCGGATGATGCCCAAAGCTCAGTTTCGTACCAACCTCCAACCCAACCTGAAAAACCTAATGCCTCAGAGTTGGTAATCTCAGAACTTGTGATGAAGTTTGTGGAATATGAAATCGCCGTGGATGAGCTGCAGAGTTTGGATACGATTCAGGTATTAAATTTTATGTTGCATTGTTTATAACAATCTTTATTCAAAAACTTTATTATTTGGTAGGACCACTAAAAAAAACAATGTACTAAATTCTTTTGTTACCTTTACATGTTACAAGACACAAAAGTGCAGATGTATTTAATTTTTAAACTTAATGTACTATATATTTATCAATTCATACCAATGGATTCAATTTCTTGAATAATTTTTCTGCAACAAATGGTAAAAAATATATCAATATGTTGCTTTAAGGTTGCATACTTTGTTTACTAAACGATAACATGCTGCTTCAAAATTGTTAAAATAGAAGTACATTACATATATTGGTAAAGAGCATTAACTTAAGAAATTACAAGGAAAAATAGTAAGGAGTAATTATTTGCATACGATACTTTGAAAAGTACCTTGCATTTATTATCAGGAAAATGTGTTATAGATTGAATATTTTCGTAATATGCATTTGAGTAAAACACTCGCCCTAGCCAGGTATCCAGAATAGGAAAACCTCATTCGCTTACTGATTATATTAGTTATTATGCATATGATATATTGCGTTTTCTTGCATTTGGCTCTTATTTATTTTGTGTTTGCAGGAAGAGTCTAAGAAGAAAATAGAGTTACAGCAAAGTTTATTAGAGGTGTTAGAATCTGAGCGTGTGGTACTAACAAATGAAAACTCTAGGCTAGCATCAGAGTCATTGTTCATGAAGCGTAAAGCAGGGGAGCTTGCAAGATGCGTGTTATTGGAACGAACAGAAGACCACCGCGTGTTTGTCCTAAGTCGTAAAATCGATGATCTCCAAGGTCAAATATACGAGTTAGAGAAAAGGAACAAAGAGTATTATGACAAGTTAACAAAACTACAAGTGGGAGAGAACAAAGATGAAGGTAAAAAGAACAACATAAGCATCAACATAAAGAGGTTGATGGTGAAAAACAATGGTGATAGTTGTAGCAGCATTAGCTGGAGTGGTGAAGATGAAACAGGTTTCTCAATGAGTAGTACGAGCAACAGCAGCAGCACATGTACAAGTCTCGCTCAGGTGATGAAGGACAAGAACAAGAAGAAGTTGTTTTGCCCACGTGGCGGAAATGGTGGAAAGAAGGTGTCTGGTTGGTGGGACCGGGTGAAGAAGTTTGATATGTTCATGTGTGGACCACATCTTGATGCTACTTGCTGAGTAGGTAATTTGCAGTAACTAGTAACTACTAATCGGTAATTACCATTATCTTTTTGTTGAAGAAAATACTCTTATCTTTAATGGGTTGCCTACTTTTCTTAAAGAAAAGAATGTTGCAAACTTGAAATTAAACCTTATGGTATTGTTGTAATTATTAGTTATTGTTGCAACTAAAGTAGTTTCCCAACCTTGAGTCTTTGTTGCAGTTTTAAATGTTTGATAAGCTTGGTAGTTGCATGTATTAAGGTGATGTTGATATCTTAAGGAAAATCATTTGTAGAAGTAAGACTAAGTATTGTTAACGACTATAAATGTGTTCCGTCATGGGGTTCCTGTTAAATGAACTTGCTGTTCAATTTGTGGTGGTAGTTCGGATTTAATTGTTCATGTTTTGTTAAGTTGTCTGCTGGTAAACCCTATTTGGCTGAAAATATTCAATTGGTGAAAGAATTTTTTCCTCGGCCCTCGAACCTTTACTGGTCTAAAGCAGTTGTTTTGTTGCTCCTTTCTAAACTCGATGTTACCTCTTTTTTCAAGCTGTTCCAGACTTCCAGGGGTGGTTATGTATTTGTAGATGGTGATATTCCATAGTACACACAATTCATTGTGATCATTTTTCTATCCTTGACATTGATCTTTTTCATCAATTTCAAACATCTCTTCCATATGGATATCTTTCAGGAGCTCGAATTTTTTGTTTGACCCTTCTTGGTGACGGCTCGTTCAAGGGGCATGGATTAACTCGATTTCATGATGGTGCCTTCTAGTATTCGTCGTTTTTGTTCACTTTTCCAAGGGTAATTCTTTTTTTGTTCACTTTTCCAAGGGTAATTCTTTGCCTAAGATCCTCTCTAGCTTTATTTGGTGAATGTTCTTTCCGCTTCGCAGTTGGATCTTTACCAAAGATCCTCTTTAGCTTTTTGTATAATTTATTAGACAATTAGATTATGGCCCAAACCCGGTTTAGGATCACCGACAAGTAGCCGATGACCGGAGGTTAACAACTTTTATTGGTGGATCTTACCTAGAGCTGTGATACAATGTAAAATAACAATATATTTTTATTGATTGAATGCCCAATTACATAAGATAGGATGTCTATTTATAATAGACATAGCTTGGAGAATAAGCCAACTAACCCTAAACCTAATGGACTCAAACTCACAACCGGTNCAAGGTCAAATATACGAGTTAGAGAAAAGGAACAAAGAGTATTACGACAAGTTAACAAAACTACAAGTGGGAGAGAACAAAGATGAAGGTAAAAAGAACAACATAAGCATCAACATAAAGAGGTTGATGGTGAAAAACAATGGTGATAGTTGTAGCAGCATTAGCTGGAGTGGTGAAGATGAAACAGGTTTCTCAATGAGTAGTACGAGCAACAGCAGCAGCACATGTACAAGTCTCGCTCAGGTGATGAAGGACAAGAGCAAGAAGAAGTTGTTTTGCCCACGTGGCGGAAATGGTGGAAAGAAGGTGTCTGGTTGGTGGGATCGGGTGAAGAAGTTTGATATGTTCATGTGTGGACCACATCTTGATGCTACTTGCTGAGTAGGTAACTTTGCAGTAACTAGTAACTACTAATCGGTAATTACCATTATCTTTTTGTTGAAGACAATACTCTTATCTTTAATGGGTTGCCTACTTTTCTTAAAGAAAAGAATGTTGAAACTAAACCGTATGGTATTGTTGTAATTATTAGTTATTGTTGCAACTAAAGTAGTTTCCCAACCTTGAGTCTTTGTTGCAGTTTTAAATGTTTGATAAGCTTGGTAGTTGCATGTATTAAGGTGATGTTGATATCTTAAGGAAAATCATTTGTAGAAGTAAGACTAAGTATTGCTAATGATTATATGTGTTCCGTCATGGGGTGCCCGTTAAATGAACTTACTGCTCAGATTGTGGTAGTTGTTCGGATTTAAATGATAATGTTTTGTTAAGTTGTCTGTTGGCAAAACCTATTTGGCGGAAAATATTCAGTTGGTGAAAGAATTTTTTCCTCGGCCCTCGAACCTTTACTGGTCTAAAGCAGTTGTTTTGTTGCTCCTTTCTAAACTCGATGTTACCTCTTTTTTCAAGCTGTTCCAGACTTACAGGGGTGGTTATGTATTTGTAGATGGTGATATTCCATAGTACAATTCATTGTGATCATTTTTCTATCCTTGACATTTATCTTTTTCATCAAATTCAAACATCTCTTCCATATGGATATCGTTCAGGAGCCCGAATTCTTTGTTTGACCCTTCTTTGGTGACGGCTCGTTCAAGGGGCATGGATTAACTCGATTTCATGATGGTGCCTTCTAGTATTCGTCGTTTTTGTTCACTTTTCCAAGGGTAATTCTTTGCCTAAGATCCTTTCTAGCTTTATTTGGTGAATGTTCTTTCCCCTTCGCAGTTGGATCTTTACCAAAGATCCTCTTTAGCTTTTTGTATTATTGGGCATTGCCTTCTTTTTTGTACAATCTTAGCCTGTTCAAAAAAGAGACTTCAGAATGCAATTCAGTTTAGGTACTTGATGCAATTAGATCTCAAACCTCGCCCCCTCCACCAGATTACACAAACCGAACCTTAAAACCATAGCATTTTTTTTTTTAAACCTAATACACCATGACAAGATCTACTGTTCCTGTTCCCCAGCTCTAACACTATATGACAAATTACTCACCGTCCATAACGTGACTTCCCTTGTTCCTGTTAAATTAGACGTAGAGAAGCTAAACTCCTCTTTGTGGTTTTATTTTTTCAAAAACTTTGTAACGGTTTTGAAGTAATCAAACACATGTTAGGTGACTCCACTGATGCATCGTCTAGTACTCCTCCAACTGCCGAATGGTTGAAAATCGACTCAATTGTCAAATCATGGATCTTTTTGACGTTATCCGATACACTCCAAGAATGCATAGTTGAGGCGGATGCCCAAACTGCTAGAGAGGCACGAGATCATATCGAGAAGATTTTTCACGACAACAAACGTATTAAGACAATTGTTTTGAAGGGTGAATTGCGGGTGTTGAAACTTGGTGATCTAACCGTGGATAAATATTTTCGTAAGATTGAATCTATCTCCACTATCTTAACTAGTATTGGTTCTCCCATGAGAAATGATGATATCGTCACTTATGCACTTAAGGGATTGAGTGAAAAATATGATCACGTTGCGGGTAGTAGGGTATCATTGCTCATAGGGATCCCTTTCTCGATCTCAACACGGTTCGTTCAATGATTACTACAGGAGATATGCGGTTGAAGTCCAAGGCTCAAGCTTTACTCGTCGACTCCTCTTCCTCTTCTCCTACGCTTCTATTGGCTGAATTGGGCAACATCACTCGACGAACCACTGCTAGACGTGATAACAAGTCATCAACCATGTTTCAACATAAGAGGATCTTTATCCGTTTGAGAATAATTGTAAGTTTGTTCATGATCAGTCCACACATGCAAAATCCTCTAATTCTTTGTGGTCGTCCAATGTTTTACGCCCCTATCCATTGGCTGGGTCGCCCTCTAAAATTTGACTCAAGCTCAAATGTTGGCCCTTATTCAAGCCCAATAGGAGATGTTGGCCAAATGTGGATACAATTATACAATGCTAACTTGGACATAATATTTTAATGACAAATGCTCAAAGTGCGTCTTGACCGAATATGTTCACTGGAACCGTGCCATCTTTTCAGCCAAATATACAAGTACCAAGGCCTGTTTCCCAAGTTACTAGTCCACGGGGCTTTGGGTCTCATGCTATGTAGTTAATATCGCCGATATCTCGTGGAGTCTAAAAAAAATCTCGGATCAAAATATCGCCCCGAAATATCGGTTCCGATAATATCAACGATATTAGCCATATTTTGACGATATTTTGGAATCGCGATATTTTGAAATCGGCGAGATTTTGACTTTCACTTTTTCTGGGTTTTTTTTTGGCAGCCCAATTAACTATTAGCCCAACTTAATAACACTATAACCCACTCTTTGAACCCTAAATAAAACATGCGACATACAACAAATAATAAACAAATAAAACATGCGACAATCATACTTCTTTTCTGGGTTTTCTTTCTTCTTATTAAATCAACCAGAGTAACAACAGGTAATTAAATGCTTCTTCTCTTCTTTTGGTCAATTTATGCTTAATTGATTAGTTGATTAGCTTATTAGGTTATTAGTTGATTATCTGATTAGTTGATTACTTGTTTTGTGGTTTCTGAATTGAATAGCTAGGTAGTTATTTATATGTTCAACAATTCAAGTATGGAGGGTCAATCTTCGCATGCTTCCATAAATCTGAATATTAGTGCTAATACTTCATCGGATGCTGGTACTGCTAGTACTGGTATAAAATGTGCGAGTGGGGATATAGCTTGGAAATGGGGGGTTTTGAAAGATCCCACAAAAAGAGGAACTGTTTGGTGTACGCTTTGTGACTAGAGAATGTCAGGAGGGATCACACGGTTAAAACAACACCTTACTCATACAAAAGGAGATGTAACCGGTTGTCCTAAGGTCACAACAGAAATAACAAAGAGGGTTCTTGCATCAATGCAGGAAAAGGATAAGGTAACAAAGGAAAAAAGGAGAAATTTAGAAATTCTAAGGTCATCAAATATGATAGATTTATCAGAAGACAAAGACGAGGATGTCGATGATGAGGTACATGTTAAGAGGAAGGAAAGTAAGAAACGAAAGTCCGTAGGTGCTAGTAATGTTCGCGGTCCTCTTGATTCTATACTTAAGAGTGATCATGAAAAAACAAATCAAAGTATATTGGATAAAAACAATCCAATAAAACAGAAGTTGAAGATGGTTGCCTGGAAAAAATTTACAACTTGGGCTTATGCGGTTCGGTTACCTTTCAATGTCGTACGTGACGAGAGCTTTCAAGATATGATTAATGCTATTGGAGACTATGGAAAATGTATGCCTACTCCAAGTCATCATAATCTTCGTGTAACATTGCTGAAAGATGCTTTAGAAGATACGAAAAACTTTGTAGATTCGTTTAGGCCACAATGGAAGAAATATCGGTGTAGCATTATGTCTGATTTTTGGATAGACAGTAAAGGGAGGAGTTTGATAAACTTTTTAGTCAATTGTCCTACGGGCACGGTATTTCTCAAGACAATTGATGCATCGGAGTATGTAAAGGATGCTAATTTAATTGTGAACATGATTAATGAAGTGATTGAAGATGTTGGAGAAGAAAACATAGTGCAGGTACTTTCACTTTTAGTTTCTTGATTATTTCATAGCTTGAATTACTTTTCAACTTTTAACCATATTATTTAATTAAATTCATTTTTTTTTTATTTCTTATAGTTTATTACAGATAACGGGTCAAACTTCAAATCTGCTGGAAAGATTTTAGAAGAACAACATCCCAAGTTGTATTGGACACCATGTGCAGCACACTGTGTGAACCTTATGATAGGAGATATAGGGGAGAAAATACCGAAAATAAAGAGTGCTTTAAGTGATGCAAGAGCAGTCGTGGTTTACATTTATAATCATGGAAGGATTTTGAATATGATGCGGAGATTGACAAACAATAAGGAGTTGCACAGGTCTTGTGTAACTAGGTTTGCAACCCAGTTCTATACTCTATAGAGTGTGCATGAAAATCGACATCATTTGCAAGTGTATTGTGTCCGAACAATGGACCAAAATTGACTTTGCAAAGAAAGCGGCAGGAAAGCGAGTTGAGAGAATACTTGCAAAACAAGAATTTTGGGACAATGTTTATCTAGCTTGTCAAGTACTTGCTTCGTTGGTGGATGTGGTTTGGTAGGTTGATACGGAAGAGAAGCCGTGCATGGGTTATAACTATGTTGAGATGAGTAGAGCAAAAGAGCAAATAAACAAAAATCTGAAAGGTGGGTCGAATGAAAGAGTAGTCAATAGAGTTTTGTCTATGATTCAGACAAGGTGGACCGACCAACTCCATCATCCTTTACATGAAGTTATTAATTCGAAACTTTATGTCTTTATGTTTGAAACTTTCTAATGTAAAACCTCCTTTCTGATTTTGAACCTTTCTGATGTAAAACTTTTATTTATTAACGTGCAGTTGGATGTTTCCTTAACCCCGCTGTATTTTATAGAGAAAATTCAAACCTTGATAACAATAGTGAGCTTAAGACAAGTCTTTATGATGCCATTGATAAACTTGTTCCCGATCCAGAAGAAAATGATACTGTGAGGGCAGAGTTGAATATGTACATTGATGCTCGGAGCCAATTTGGATCTGATTCCGCTAAAAGGACTAGAACAAAATTTGCACCATATATATGGTGGCGTTCTTATGGGATCGATACACCTTTGCTCCAAAGATTTTCTATCACAGTCCTTAGTCAAACTTGTAGTGCTTCACCTTATGAACGCAATTGGAGTGCATTTGACAATTTACACTCGAAGAAAAGGAATCGTCTTTTGCAACAAAAGCTCAATAACCTTGTATTCATCCAATACAACACAGGGCTAGAAAGACGATTTGAGTATATACAAACCAACAAGTCTTTAGACCCTATCTTGTTGAGAGAGTAGAGGAAAACGATGAGTGGACGATACCAACGGATAATGAGCTTCAAGACTTTGTTGATGCAGGTGATGGTCTTCTTTGGTCGGATGTGAGAGAAGTGATGTGAGAAAATGAAAACATCGAACCAAGTACAAGAAGTAAAAGGGAGCGCTATAGAGATGACGATGATGAGATTATTATGGAAGAGGAAGATCTTGGTTTGGGTGGTAACTTGGATGAAGAAGTGAATGCTTTAGACGGTGTGGATTCAGATGCTGAACCCGTGGATTGCAATTAAATTCCGTTTATTTTCTGTTATGTTTTTTGTTCAAGCTTTCGTGATTTTAATTTTATGCTATGAATACTTTTATGCTCTATTATGGTGCACCCTTGGATTTTAAATCTATCTGATAACTTTTATGCTATGTTTCTTGTTTAATCTTTTATGATTTTATTTTATATATATATATATATATATATATATATATATATATATATATATATATATATATATATATATATATATATATATATATATATATATATATA
>LBNU01034005.1:166966-202617 GCA_014162995.1 Artemisia annua
AAAAAAAAAAAAAAAAAAAAAAAAAAAAAAAAAAAAAAACGTGCTATGAAAAAAAAATCTCAAAACCCTACAGCGAAAAAAGAATCGATTAAAAAAAAAACCTATAACTACAAGAAACTCGATTCAAAAAAACTTTGATCATCTTCTTTGTTTTTGTTTAAAGGTATATGGTTTTTCCTCAAAACCCTAATGAATCTTTGTTATTTTTTTAATTTTGCTATTTTTCTTTTTGCAGAAACCACTGGGATTGCTGAAAATATGCTGTAAACTTTCTTCTAATATGTTCCCAATCTTTGGTCATCTTCTTTGTTTGAAGGTACATTACAACAAAGTAAATTTAAGTCCGTCTATTCATTATACGGATTATTTTTTTCCCAAAACCCTAATATCGCTCATTCATCTCTCACATACACACACATGATATTTTTTTTCCCAAAACCCTAATATCACACAAACGATATTTTTTTCCTTTTCTGATTTGATGTGCAGGTTTATTTTCTGATTTGATGTGCAGGTTGTGTTTGCCTTGCATTCGTTTGTCAAGAGGGAAGTGAACTTTATTTGAAGATTATTAATTATTATGCATGAGCACCAATTATTACTTTATGGTGTAGTTATGTTAGATTTTAAAAGCTGTTATTAGGTAAAACTAATGTTATCTATTCGAGTTTGGGTATTTGCCTATGTAAATGATTGTAATAATAGGATGCATGATGAGATTGCACGCCTGGAACTCGGTCTAGAGCACAAGCACCTTATCAACGGTTTTGCTGTTCATGTTTCTCTGGAGTAGGTCAACTTTACTTCCTTTCTTAAATTAACTAAATAAGATGATGTTAAGCATAAATCGTATACTTTTGCAATTATTTTTTCTTATAAATGTTAACATCTTAGTAGGCAGAGATGTTTAGGCGGGCCCCAGGTATGAAATCAGTCGACCGAGATTAGAAGGTGAGAAAAATCACTACACACACTCCACAATTTTTGGGGCTTCCAACCGGAGTATGGTTCACAGGAGACGGATTTGACAAAGCTGGAGAGAAAAATTATGATTGGATTTGTGGATTTGGGTATTTCTGCAAACCATCCAAGCTTCAAAAATCAAAATGCTGAACCATACAGTCCTCTTCCTAAATATAGAGGCAAATGTGAGGTTGACCCAGCTACGAAAAAAGTTTTTGCAATGGATAGATTGTTGGTGCTCAACAGTTTGCAGCAGCTGCTACTGCTGTTGGTGTGTTTAATCCTTCCGTTGATTTTGCTTCTCCCCTAGATGGCGACGGTCATGGAAGGTATGTTTTTTAAGCTCAAATATTTCTGTTCTAATTAGTAAAAGTCTTACACTTTGAGTTTTGAGGTCAAACCGATTACTTTGGTTGTATTGTATGATAGTCACACAGCTGCAATTGCTGCCGGAAACAATGGGATTCCTGTGCAAGTGAAAGGATATGAATTTGGCAAAGCAAGCGGAATGGCTCCCCGTGCAAGGTGATATTTTCCCCTTCCTAATACATTTTATAACATAATATTTATTGACTTTTATGTGCTGAGCACTCATATTTTGTAAATAGACACAAGGCATTCTATCGGGAGTTTGGGGGATCTGTTGCTGATGTTGTTGCTGCCATTGATCAGGTTTGTAAACATTAATCATGACCATTAAAACATGTCAGAAATGTTGTCTTTAAAAACTGCCAAAAAAATGTCTTTATATATGTCATAATATGTGTTAACAGGCGGTTTATGATGCAGTTGACATTCTGAATCTTTCGGTGGTCCTAACAGTCCACCGGCCACCACAAAAACCACCAATTTAAACCCTTTTGATGCTACACTTCTGTCTGCTGTCAAAGCTGTATTTGTTGCAAAAGGAGCTGAAAATGAAGGCCCGATGCCCAAAACTATCGTGTCTTACAGTCTATGGATCGCATCTGTAGCTGCTGCATTTGATTACCGCAGATACAAAAACCATTTGACTTTAGGAAATGGAAAGATGCTTGCTGGAATTGGTTCATCACGTAATTTTCAGTTTACTGTAATTGGCATCAAGTTTTTATTAGTTTTTTTTTCCTTTCTGATTTCATACCAATTAATAATATATGCAGCTTCCACAAGTCCAAATCAAAAGTTGACGCTGGTTGCGGCTAATGATGTTCTGTTGGATTCATTAGCTCCGAAGTTTAGTCCTTCAAACTGTCAGGCGCCAGAAGTTTTGAATGGGAATATGGTGAAAGGAAACATTATTTTTTATGGTTATTCCTTCAATTTTGTTAGCGGTTCTGCATGTATTAAAAAAGTTGCACAAACAGCAAAAAGCCTTGGTGCAATCGGTTTTGTACTTGCTGTAGAAAACCTGAGTCCAGGAACCAAATTTGAACCTCTGGATGTTGGCATGCCCGAGATTCTCATCACTGATGAAAAACTCAATGGTAGTTATTGTTAATATTCAATAATTATACATCTATACATGTACATTATATCACAGTTCCATTTTAATTAAGTTACAACCTGTAACAATATTATTACTTTGCAGTTTGACTCGAAAGAAGCCAAAACACAATAAAATGGAAAAGTGCAATCTGCTTGCAAGAGATGGAAGCTACATTTAACAAAACTAAAGAGCTGCTTATGAAGGAACATGAAACTCCTAGAGCGGCAATGGAAAAGGTTCTAAATATCAAGTAGGCTCCCGTTGTTGACCATGAACTCATAAACTAGCTTACTGCTAAGAATGAGAAACTCAAGGTAAAAATTACTTTTTTGCAGAAAAGTAATTTTTTCTATCATTCTATTGATCATTCTAATTCTGCAAAAAAGTAATTTTTTTATATATCTAAAATTACCACAATGGTTTATGTTTTTAGGTAAAACACGATTAGATGTTGGTTTGATTTTTTTTGGCTACATGACAGTTCACCTAATCACCGTGTTCCATTGTAAGTAACATGATGAAACGAAGAGCCATAATGGGAAAATTGCATCACAAAAAATTATGACAGCATGATAGGTTATGGTTTATCTTGAGTTTCATGTGTGTAAGCTTTGACTTGAAAAGAGGATGTGTATAAGTGTAACAATTTTAGGTATGTTGGTTCGTTACTTTAGTTTTTGTTCTGATAACTTCTTCCAGATAGAATCAACTTCCCCTAAAAAATAATTTTATTGGCTATACTAATTGTTAATACTATTTGTATTTGGTCGCTTTCTTTGCAATGGCTATATTGAAACAATGCTAGGCAAATGGATGATTGCCCTTGAATCATGTTTTCTGAGACTCCGATCGTGTTTGATTTTACTAACAATTTTTAATTTTTGCTATAATTGATGATACTGTTGATGTTGAAGCAATAAAAGAACATGAGCACCATCATGACCATGAACATGATTATGATCATGATCATGACCATGAACATTGTAGTGATCCTACCCACAATCACTATCATCATGACCATATCGATAGTTATAGGAGTCAACCCAAGAATATGCCTTTTGGTGCTCATTCCCTGGTGCTTAAAGATATGGCTAAGAAAATTAACACGCTATGTGGCACTACTGATTTGGGATTTTAACATTCATGTTATATTTTTCAACACGTTATATTGAATGTTTTAAATCTTATGGTAAGATATGTGATGTGTTTCAATAGTATTTGGAACCTGATTTGTTTTGTTTTGTATGTTAAAACCAACTCGATCTGTGTCAATATTTTGTGTTTCTTACCACTATCAAAAGTGAATTGAAGTACCCGTATCACAATAAGCTCGAACTCAAGCAACTACACAAGACAACAAAGTGTTTGGCGAGCGCGTCGTTGAGTTCGAGTGCTCCTTTTTTTTATCAGGTATATATGTGTATACAGGTTTTTGTTAATATATGATCATCTGACCAGGTAAATTTGTTGGCTTTCTGATTAGACAACAGGTAGAACGCAAATGCGATGGAACATAACTGGTTCTTGCATACTTTCACTATGTTTTTTTGTTATAGTATCTGATGTTAAACGCCGGCAGACCTACAAAATGGGGTACTTGCTTCTGGCTGCTATGGTAGTTAAAATTGAACAAACAATCTTGAATTTACAGGCTCTCTTTAATGAATTCCACTATGGTAAATTAGTAGCAGAAGCAAAGTTTCAACCCTCACCATAGAATTATGAAGCCGCGATTAAAGCAAATATTAGTTCGATAATACCAAAAAATACTACAAAGTTGATTACTATATGGTTTTTAATTTGAAAAATCAATTAAGTAGCACTGTCATGGCACCCTTTTAAGTAGTATTATATATACAGGTGAAATGCGTCAGTGGTTAGCAGTAAGTTTCTATAAAAATGTATATAATCAGAATCACACTATACTCAGGGTGTAATGCCAGCTTAAAATAGCGCACCCATGATAATAACGTTTTGTTTCGCGTTGCTTATGTGATGAAAATAGTTGCTGAGCTTGATGAGTAGATGAACGATTGGTTTTTACCATTAATAGGGTTCTATTTTCCAAATTTAGTAAGACCTCACTTCTATCATCGTTAATCTCTTATTTGGGTTCATTATTTGTTGAATCTTTGGTCTATATATGTTGCTCGCTACACTGTTATGGAACCATTATTCAAGGCAACTGATAACCCCAATAGGATTATTCTCTAATAATGTGCTTGGAAGTCATGATTTGGATATGTTTATAAGTTGTTATAGATGATTTTTAATTGTTCTGCAGCTGTCTCCTCTTCCAAATGTTTAAAAGGGACTTACTTTAAGCTCGACACTGATGAATCTTGCTCAAGATTAGCAATAAGTCTTTAACTGATCGTTTCTAGCGAGTTTTTGAATCTTAATTTCATCTCACAAAAAGTTACTCCTCATATAGCGATACACATATGCTAACTTAAACGTAAGTCACTTTCTTCAACTCTTCTTGTGTTCATCTCTTGTGATAAATAATCTGCTAAGTTAGTTTGAACCCACTATAATTTTAATAAATTTTCACTATTCAATAAATGCCCATTTGATATTATTAAATTTTAGGATGACTGATGAGTGTGTAAATACTCATCATTTTTGTCGTATCTGAACTGCCAAACATCCAAAAAACACTCAAATATGCATCAAAATACTAAAAATATCCCAGGGTTGTGTTTTATATGTTTTAAATGCAAAATGTTTGAAAACAAATGAAAAACGAACAAAGTTTGCATAATTGGCAGTTTTAGTCCCTCAACTTTCAAAACTTGTCAAAATTAGTCCCCGAGCATTTATTTTGGAAGAAAATTCAACCAAAGTCCTTTGAAAATCACAAGTTGTCATAATTAGTCCTTTGGTGAAAAATTTCAAATGTTTACAAAATTAGTCCCTGAACTTTGCAAGATTGTCAAAAATAGTCCCTGGGATTAAAATTTCTGGAAATTATCAATTATGGTCCTTGTGTTAGTTATCTTTGGCAAAAATAGTCCTTGGGTGAAAATTTTGGAGAATTTACAATTTTAGTCCCTGCAGTTTCATAATTGGCAGAAATGGTCCCTGGTGATTAATTTTGAGAAATATTCAACAAGGGTCATCACTCTATGGAATATTGGCAAAATTGGTCCTTAATGTAAATTTGGAATATTGGCAACGTGGGTCCCTCAAAAATTCAGCATGTGCAAAAATGGTCCTTGGGCTCATAATTTCTACATACCAAATGGACCCTTGTTACTTACTAATCCAAAACACAAAACCAAACCAACAAAACCCTTCTATCCAACCCACCACCCACTAATAATCCTAAACCCATCAACCCTTGGCCCATTACACATCTCAGGCCCATACCATCCACAGCCCACACCCTTTTATTAATAACTTTCCCCAGGTTTGACCACAGTCAAACCTTCACCTTCTCCTTCCCTCCCATCTCCCTTCCTCACAACCTGCCAAACCTTGCCACCCCCCACTTGCCTGCAATTCCATCACATCCCACCACCTCTACCAAATTGCAACCTAACATACCTCCACAATTAATGCCACCACCCCCCAATTGCAATACTTTGGTCAAACGAATTTTCCCGCCAAAACCAAATGGATGGCTAAGATGAAAGAAGTGATCCAATGGCCAATTTTATTTATGGGATTTGTACACAGGTCCTCCAGGAACCCTAATCTTCACTTATAAAAGGAAAAGAAGCAAGAGAAGACCAGGAGTAGAATTTAGCTTAATTTAGCCTTTGTCGAATTTATTGTAACTTTACATTTCTGGTCAAAACTCTAGCTTGTAACTTGTTTTCTTTAAGATAATATATGTTTTCAGTTCATAATTTCAAGTTTTAATTCAATTTTCAGTTTCATCATAAGTTTAAGGTTTTTAGCAAAATCTTTATTTATGCTCATTTGGTGNATGGGATTTGTACACAGGTCCTCCAGGAACCCTAATCTTCACTTATAAAAGGAAAAGAAGCAAGAGAAGACCAGGAGTAGAATTTAGCTTAATTTAGCCTTTGTCGAATTTATTGTAACTTTACATTTCTGGTCAAAACTCTAGCTTGTAACTTGTTTTCTTTAAGATAATATATGTTTTCAGTTCATAATTTCAAGTTTTAATTCAATTTTCAGTTTCATCATAAGTTTAAGGTTTTTAGCAAAATCTTTATTTATGCTCATTTGGTGTTCTCAACTTTTTCACAAGCTCAGTTTAAGTTTAACATAAGCTTTTACAAGCTCAGAATTCATTTAAACAAAGTTTAGCTATAAAATCTCAAAAATACAAAAAAATAAGAAAAATAATTGAAAAATAAAAAAAATATGGTTAAGTAGGATTTAAAAGCTTGCATAAGCTGTTTAGAAGTTAGTTTAGGACCATGTTAGTGAAATATAACTTTAGGAATCATCCATAGCACTTAATCAGTTGAAAAGCTCAAAACAATTTACCTTTGCAATGAGACTGTGGAATGCTTGGGAAGTTGCCAGTAATGGAATGGCAAGAAGGACTTTACCTAGATTATCTTTGATAAGCTAGGAGCTTGTAACAGTGTCAAGAGACCCTAGTATAGTGATGTTGCCAGTAACGTATTCTTCAGACGTTAGCTCCGTCGTTGACGTAGTGCCGTCACCGTCGTCGTCGCCGGCAGTGTCACGACGGAGCAAAAGTAGGTTTAGTAGCAAGCCTTCATGGCTTCTACTATCAATTTCTGGTAAGTGCCTTTTTTTTTTATAAAAAACAAATAAATTATAGCTTGTGAAATTTGAAGATTTGTCAACTTGTATGATATAATTGTGATTTTTTTATCTATTGGAAATTGGGTTTGTAAAGTTTATTAAAGTGGAAAGTGTATGAATTTAATGGTGAGTGGAGATTTGGGTCACATGTTTTTACTTATTAATTACTCCATGATTAAGTGTAGATAACAAACTAGCAAAAGTTAAAAAAGAAAAAAGAAAAAAAAAGAGAGTACAGGAGTAACTTTTATTCTGGTAGCACTTTTGTTTATATAGAGTGTTTGTAACAGATTAATTATGTTAGTACTCCGTATGTGATTTTAAGGTTGTATTTGGCGACAAGTTTTTTGAATTGTTTAGATTTTTGTTTAAACGCTCTAATCTGAAACGGCTTATAAAACAAACAAATACTGTTAACTTTCGCTTTACCAATTTTGTAGGCAGAGTTAATGCACGTAACTCTGTTCGGAAGATAAAAAGTTAAAAACGTAACATTATGTTTGTTTTAGCAAAGATACCGAAAACTTCATATTCTTTTTTAACTATGGAACTATTTTTAGCAAAAATGTGCTTTTAATCTTTGATCTTTAACATCAGATGTGCGTGTAGTGTACGTTATATCTGTTGATAATAAATAGATAGTAGAATTTTCTTTGGAACACAATAAGGCATTGAGAAGACCTAACATTTATACACGATAAGGAATTTGCAATGTGACAAGCATCCAATGTTTTTAAAAAATAATTCAAAGTGGGTATGTCATAGAAAAAAATGGGCCTGCTATTTAGTTGGATGCATTAAATTTTTGATACAAGTGTATGTTTCTAAATATATAAAAGTACTCTTATTTTGTTTAAAAAAAAATCATGTCATGATCAACGGCTGGGATTCAACAGATTTTAGACATTGAAACATCTTCTCATTATCAATGTCTTGTCATATAAGTTTTGGGTTTTTGAGACTGCCCTATGAGTAGGGGCTATAACAGGACACTGCAAACTGTAATGCTATTTATTACACACTATTTACCAAGTTTTACCCTTGTTCTTTTAAACCTTGGTTGGTTGGTTAGGGAATTTATTGAAGTTACTGTTTTTGTTTGAATTTTGTTTCATTTTTTTTAATTGACTTGCTATTAAAATGGATAGGACCCAGGAATATAGACATGCAACCCCTTGTAGGTCTCGTATGTCACACATTGATTGATACTGTAAAATAGCTGGAGAATAAATGTAACATTAGAAAGACACTTTTATCTTACAAAAAATTCGCTTTGTGTTACATTTTTGCTTAAAATCATGTTGAACACGTAGCTGGAGAATAAATGTAACATTAGAAAATGTTGAACACATTGCTAGAAAATTTGTTACAAACTATGTAAGACACTATCTTTATTTGGTAAAAAAAGTGTAAGACATTATGTTTTATGTATGGATAGCAAAGTGAAAGTACATTGAGTTTTTCGTATTTTTCATCGTTTTTTATTTTGTTTGGTATGATTTGTTTTTGCTACCTTTGACTGGTCTAAATATTTTAAATCCATCCTTTATACCATTTACGTGTATTAAAGTTATGGTAAGATATTCGATAATTAGTCACTGAAGATATTTTGTAAAGAGAAATGATCGACTGTCATAAAGATTTGCATAATTTTAACCTAAATATGTGTCTGTTTTGTTTTTTTTTGTTTTGTGAACAAGTCTGTCGCTTCAACAAAATGTTGACATACATGCTTAATCATAAAATTATTCACATCTTTAGCTTTAAGAATCATTTCATCACTGTAAATTATTTAGCTTTGTTCAAATTATTTCTTCACAAAAGATCAAATAGTCCTTGAGCTCACAAGATATGAGTGGTATGAAAAAAAATACGGATTTAAGACCTTGGTTAAAGCAATTGTTATTTTAGCCGTTGGTGAAGAATAAGAATCTTTTGTGTATGAAACTTGGTTTTGAAATAGATTTTGGAGGGATAAGTTACTCTGCTAGACTCTGTAGTCTGTACCCAAAAGATCTTTATTTTTTATTTTCTTATGAATAGTCACTTTCACCCTTTTTTTCTTTTCAAACACCAAAAGTAACACACTCCTAGAATTCGTTCAAAACTAGCTGCCAAAATACAGAAAGCTACATTTATTTCTTTGTCTTCTTTGGTTTCAAAATTTGAAATGAACTTTTTTCTTTTTTGTTCTTTTGCTTTCAATTGGCAATATTACTTGCAATGAAAAAGTAATTACAGTACTAAAAAGAGCTGAACATAATATGAGGATGTGAAACAACATAAAAACATACCCAAAGCCTGAATCTTCTATGATAGATTCAAATTATGTTTTTATGTTCTTTAACATGCTCATGTTATGTAGATGAGCTTGGTTCATGACATTTCTTAACATGTCTGGTTCTGAGATTTTAGAAATGTGATACCGGTATTAAGTTTCCATTTAGTGTTAAGACAAATTAGCTTCATTAGTTAATTAGATTGGTTGTATCTTCAGCCAGATCTTATTGTGCGGATGGGCCTGGAGTTCTATCTTCTAAAGATTTTCATGTTTGTTTATACTTAATAAATAGTACTCCTAAATTTAATAAGCCCGTGACTTTTTGTGGGTTTGAAGTACTACTTTGAACAATATAACAACTGCGGTATTAATATATTTCATTTGGATAAAATGCAGACATTGAGGATAAAGTACAAGCAATTAACACAGAAAGCAAGCCGGATACATTTGGGGAACGTGCAGACTTCTACTACCGGAAGCGCCCAGAACTCCTTGCTTTAGTTCAAGACCTTTACAATCGTTACCTTTACCTGGCTGATCGTTACACCCGTACACTCTCCAAACAACAACAGCAAGAACTTCTACTTGAACACGCAAAAGAACATGTATGCCCCATTTCAGATGATGTTAACACCAATGCTTATTATTCGGATGATGCCCAAAGCTCAGTTTCGTACCAACCTCCAACCCAACCTGAAAAACCTAATGCCTCAGAGTTTGTAATCTCAGAACTTGTGATGAAGTTTGTGGAGTATGAAATCGCCGTGGATGAGCTGCAGAGTTTGGATACGATTCAGGTATTAAATTTTATGTTGCATTGTTTATAACAATCTTTATTCAAAAACTTTATTATTTGGTAGGACCACTAAAAAAAAACAATGTACTAAATTCTTTTGTTACCTTTACATGTTACAAGACACAAAAGTGCAGATGTATTTAATTTTTAAACTTAATGTACTATATATTTATCAATTCATACCAATGGATTCAATTTCTTGAATAATTTTTCTGCATCAAATGGTAAAAAATATATCAATATGTTGCTTTAAGGTTGCATACTTTGTTTACTAAACGATAACATGCTGCTTCAAAAATGTTAAAATAGAAGTACATTATAAAGAGCATTTAACTTAAGAAATTACATGGAAAAATAGTAAGGAGTAATTATTTGCATACGATACTTTGAAAAGTACCTTGCATTTATTATCAGGAAAATGTGTTATAGATTGAATATTTTCGTAATATGCATTTGAGTAAAACACTCGCCCTAGCCAGGTATTAGTTATTATGCATATGATATATTGCGTTTTCTTGCATTTGGCTCTTATTTATTTTGTGTTTGCAGGAAGAGTCTAAGAAGAAAATAGAGTTACAGCAAAGTTTATTAGAGGTGTTAGAATCTGAGCGTGTGGTACTAACAAATGAAAACTCTAGGCTAGCATCAGAGTCATTGTTCATGAAGCGTAAAGCAGGGGAGCTTGCAAGATGCGTGTTATTGGAACGAACAGAAGACCACCGCGTGTTTGTCCTAAGTCGTAAAATCGATGATCTCCAAGGTCAAATATACGAGTTAGAGAAAAGGAACAAAGAGTATTACGACAAGTTAACAAAACTACAAGTGGGAGAGAACAAAGATGAAGGTAAAAAGAACAACATAAGCATCAACATAAAGAGGTTGATGGTGAAAAACAATGGTGATAGTTGTAGCAGCATTAGCTGGAGTGGTGAAGATGAAACAGGTTTCTCAATGAGTAGTACGAGCAACAGCAGCAGCACATGTACAAGTCTCGCTCAGGTGATGAAGGACAAGAACAAGAAGAAGTTGTTTTGCCCACGTGGCGGAAATGGTGGAAAGAAGGTGTCTGGTTGGTGGGACCGGGTGAAGAAGTTTGATATGTTCATGTGTGGACCACATCTTGATGCTACTTGCTGAGTAGGTAATTTGCAGTAACTAGTAACTACTAATCGGTAATTACCATTATCTTTTTGTTGAAGAAAATACTCTTATCTTTAATGGGTTGCCTACTTTTCTTAAAGAAAAGAATGTTGCAAACTTGAAATTAAACCTTATGGTATTGTTGTAATTATTAGTTATTGTTGCAACTAAAGTAGTTTCCCAACCTTGAGTCTTTGTTGCAGTTTTAAATGTTTGATAAGCTTGGTAGTTGCATGTATTAAGGTGATGTTGATATCTTAAGGAAAATCATTTGTAGAAGTAAGACTAAGTATTGTTAACGACTATAAATGTGTTCCGTCATGGGGTTCCTGTTAAATGAACTTGCTGTTCAATTTGTGGTGGTAGTTCGGATTTAATTGTTCATGTTTTGTTAAGTTGTCTGCTGGTAAACCCTATTTGGCTGAAAATATTCAATTGGTGAAAGAATTTTTTCCTCGGCCCTCGAACCTTTACTGGTCTAAAGCAGTTGTTTTGTTGCTCCTTTCTAAACTCGATGTTACCTCTTTTTTCAAGCTGTTCCAGACTTCCAGGGGTGGTTATGTATTTGTAGATGGTGATATTCCATAGTACACACAATTCATTGTGATCATTTTTCTATCCTTGACATTGATCTTTTTCATCAATTTCAAACATCTCTTCCATATGGATATCTTTCAGGAGCTCGAATTTTTTGTTTGACCCTTCTTGGTGACGGCTCGTTCAAGGGGCATGGATTAACTCGATTTCATGATGGTGCCTTCTAGTATTCGTCGTTTTTGTTCACTTTTCCAAGGGTAATTCTTTTTTTGTTCACTTTTCCAAGGGTAATTCTTTGCCTAAGATCCTCTCTAGCTTTATTTGGTGAATGTTCTTTCCGCTTCGCAGTTGGATCTTTACCAAAGATCCTCTTTAGCTTTTTGTATAATTTATTAGACAATTAGATTATGGCCCAAACCCGGTTTAGGATCACCGACAAGTAGCCGATGACCGGAGGTTAACAACTTTTATTGGTGGATCTTACCTAGAGCTGTGATACAATGTAAAATAACAATATATTTTTATTGATTGAATGCCCAATTACATAAGATAGGATGTCTATTTATAATAGACATAGCTTGGAGAATAAGCCAACTAACCCTAAACCTAATGGACTCAAACTCACAACCGGTTTTGGGCCATAATCTAATTGTCTAATATAATTGGGCATTGCCTTCTTTTTTGTACAATCTTAGCCTGTTCAAAAAAGAGACTTTACAATGCAATTCAGTTTAGGTACTTGATGCAATTAGATCTCAAACCTCGTCCCCTCCACCAGATTACACAAACCGAACCTTAAAACCATAGCAATTTTTTTTTATTTATTTTTATTTTTTTATTATTATTTTTTTAACCTAACACACCATGACAAGATCTACTGTTCCCGTTCCCCAGCTCTAACACTATATGACAAATTACACACCGTCCATAACGTGACTTCCCTTGTTCCTGTTAAATTAGACGTAGACGAGCTAAAAAACTCTTTGTGGTTTTATTTTTTCAAAAACTTTGTAACGGTTTTGAAGTAATCAAACACATGTTAGGTGACTCCACTGATGCATCGTCTAGTACTCCTCCTCCAACTGCCAAATGGTTGAAAATCGACTCAATTGTCAAATCATGGATCTTTTTGACGTTATCCGATACACTCCAAGAATGCATAGTTGTGGCGGATCCCCAAACTGCTAGAGAGGCACGAGATCATATCGAGAAGATTTTTCACGAAAACAAACGTATTAAGACAATTGTTTTGAAGGGTGAATTGCGGGTTTTGAAACTTGGTGATCTAACCGTGGATAAATATTTTCGTAAGATTGAATCTATCTCCACTATCTTAACTAGTATTGGTTCTCCCATGAGCAAATGATGATATCGTCACTTATGCACTTAAGGGGTTGAGTGAAAAATATGATCACATTGCGGGTAGCAGGGTATCATTGCTCATAGGGATCCCTTTCTCGATGTCAACACGGTTCGTTCAATGATTACTACAAGAGATATGCGGTTGAAGTCCAAGGCTCAAGCTTTACTCGTCGACTCCTCTTCCTCTTCTCCTACGCTTCTATTGGCTGAATCGGGCAACATCACTCGATGAACCACTGCTAGACGTGATAACAAGTCATCAACCATGTTTCAACATAAGAGGATCTTTATCCGTTTGAGAATAATTGTAAGGTTGTTCATGATCAGTCCACCCATGCAAAATCCTCTAATTCTTTGTGGTCGTCCAATGTTTTACGCCTCACATGCTAACTCAAATTTGACTCAAGCTCAAATGTTGGCCCTTATTCAAGCCCAACAGAAGATGTTGGCCCAATGTGGATACAATGCACTTGGACATAATATTTTAATGACAAACAAGCATGGCAACGGCCGGCCGCGTTGCGGCCTTGCGGGGTTTTTTTTTCGCACTATTTGGTTTATAATGTTGTTTATCAAAGGTATGCGTCGGGGCGTTCTTTTTTTACTAAAAGAGGATATAAACATTTACAAATAATTACTATCATGTAGAAAAAAAGTTGTTTATCAAAGGTATGCGGTGGGATGTTTGCATATGAAAGTATTGCAGGGAGCGTTGGGGAACACTAATGTTATCAGTTCGTTTTCATTTAATGGTTTGCGACGACAGGTTTATTTGGGTAACCTTACTCCAGACAACAATCCTGAAAATCAAAACTCAGTTTGAAGAAAATATACATACATGCCATTCAAGTTTTTTTCGACAGACATGGATCACCAGCTTAGTGCAGGCTGCAAAATTTACCGGCTTGTAGAAGCAAATGATTTACCGCACATCAAGAATTAATAACACCACTCAAAATCTTATCAAAATTGCTTATCAGGTAACTATATATCCGCACATCAAGAATTAATAACAGCATTCAAAATCTTACCAACATTGCTTATCAGGTAACTATATATCCTCACATCAAGAATTTGCAGAAACTCAAACAATGGAAGAGCAAAAAAACATTCGGGAAGGTGCTATAACAAAAAAGTCATACATGTACGCGCCTGCGATGCTGTTGCCCTTGGTATGGGGCGTGTTTGCCGAGTCAGTCATTTGTGGCCCTCTAACTGGCTGTGTAGCTGGTGCAGGTGTATGCACAGTTGTTGATTTGGATGTGCGTGCGATGACAATATGTTACGAAAGTGGATAGTTACATTATAGCAACTTTTGTTTACAAAAGGTACATGTTTCAAGGCTAGTGGCATGAATATTCGTATATTCCTTAGAAAGAAGTGGGTATATACCTATTATATGTAGTCAGGCTACTTATCTTTTATGAGTGCGATTCCTATGCAGCAAACTGAAACTAAGTTCCATATCATTATCTGCAAAAAAAAAGATGATCCACTGTAAAACAAAAAACATAACCGAGAAAACAATAATCTGCAAAAAGGGATGATCCACTGTAAAACTAAGACAGTAATCGAGAAATGTTGTGTGAACCTGTTCGTGCAGCTACTGGTGCGGAGGCTCTAGGGTGCGCGTTTGTGTAGCTGACAATTCTGGTGTTACCGTTGTCTGCCTAGCAGTTGTTGTCGGAGGTTCAGTCCATGACGCCGAAATGCCTATAAAGACAATAACATACATGGTTTAATAAGGGTTCAATTGATAATGGATTGTCGTTTTACAGTGCAGTTTAAGATTTCATAGAACCTGTAAATGCCTGGCCGAACCTGTACATGAAATTTTAGAAATCTTGTATGTTAGCATCCAAAGTTGCCATCAGCGTTGGAGTGCTGAACCTCCCTTTGGCCATTATTCTGCTTCCCTTTCACGTCGACGCAATCTGTTGCTTGCTTTTGGCCTTTGGCATTGGAAGCCTGCGTAAATTCCTGATCCAAAACCTCTTCGTACATGATATTGATGGTGCGCACACCAAAATCCTTTCCTACATTACAGATGAACCACGCATAAGAACGAACATTCAATAAAGCAGTACTTAAAAAAAATAATAAAATAAAATAAAATAAAATAAAAAACCTCTAGACAGTAAGTACCAGCTTACCTGAACATCCTTCCCCTAGTTGATAGCGTGTCTTTAAGTTTTTTCCAATGTGTAGCGCAATTAAGGTATCGTGTTCATCTACTTTTCTCTTTCTCAATTTATTCCGGTATTCAAGATATCAGCAATTCATTCGGCAAGGCTATCAAAACATAATAAGAGATTATGAGATGAGAATCTTAGCACCATTTAATCGAATAACACACACATCATGTTTAGGCAAAAATAAAAAATATTGAGTGAAAAACATTAAATTTAATAACAAAACAGCATCGTCCACCTCTTTTATGTATATAAGGCACGGATAAAGAACATATTTATCATAAGACATGGTCTTGATATTGAAACCAAAAGTAGGGCTAACCAAAACCCAAAACTGAACCTGAGTATTGTACCGAATAAATTCCTAGAACAAAAAACATATGCATAATCTACTCCTAGTCGTATCTATACTTATTATTAACTTAAATAAACTGGTATGCAAAAATTTTGAATGTACCTTTATTAATTCCTCCTTATTAGCCTCTATCATAGCAAACCTATGGACCGACAATCCTGAACAATTAAAGATGCTGGTGTTCCTCTGGATCTTTGAACTTTTGCATTCATGAGGACTAACATGCTGGCTTCCGTGGAAAATTCAGACTCATAAAATGAAGTAGTAAAGAGATACTTTGAATTGTGCTACTTTAGTGTTTAGTAGATGTACTCTTGATAACTTTTTTTAGCGTCACATAACCTTTATGAGCATCAGCTTCATCTCTTACAGCCATGTACCCCCGCTACTTCCTGAAGCTAGATTTGCATTCTCGAAAGACCGACTTAGTCGTGTTTGCACAACTGCCAACATGATACCTTCAAAATCATAACGCTGTAAGGTGCTAAGTTTTGCGTGGCTTAAACAAAGTAAGCAATTAAGAATTTAAGATGATAACAAATCAACAAAGCTTCATGGATATAGTTTGGGAGACTCTCTTTCCGCTGTTGCAACAACTTGAGCCTCCATCGATCCTATTAAGAAAGCAGAAAAATATAAATAATTACCCTTTAACTTATTGGTATGAAATTCAAGAAAAAAACTGAATCTAAATAATGAAAATGCAGTCTGCTTAACGAACAATAGTCTAAAGATCGCATCGCAAACTTCGGTATAACTCTTCCGTTTGTAGCAAACATTTGTATTTAAACGTATTATATGGTGTGATAGAATATGAACTTGAATGACTTAAGTAACATAATTGGAACTTGCTGTTGTTGAACGATAAGAGATACTATAATTGGTCAAATTCTTATATTGTTATAATTGGAACTTACGGTTGTTCAACTTTGAGAGCATTATTGTCATATACGACTCATACTTTTCTCTAACCAAATTCATGCTCGTTGGAAAAAATATGCCACTTAAAGGTTCATAATGGGTCATTACTGATATGGCTCAGGTTAGGTTCGCGCAATAAAACTTTTGGTTTTTCTTTTACATTTAAAAATACTTAAATCACCCTGGTTGTCATTTTATAATTATCATTCGCGAATAGAAATGAAACCAAATTTCTCTTTTAGAAAACCTATTTTGGTCGACTTGAACTTTGTTAAAACCATAACTGGTCAAAGGTGCTACCTCTAAAAGAGTATCAAAATAATAATAGACATGGTAAAGTAGTGTACTGTTGGTTTATATACAAAAATAAGCGGTTACTTACTTGTCGAACATGAACCATGTAGGGTGCGGCACAACAACTGAAGCAACAACCATATAACTGGTATATTGGAAAGCACTAACTGTCAAGCACAAACCAACGTAAAAGACCAAATTGATAAACTTTAATAATTATCGTTAAAAAAAGTAGAATTTAACAATGGTGTTATCCATTTTTTTCGATAACGGAACCCTGTAGATGAACAACAGTTTCATAACAAAAAATACATACAAAAATCACACCATAAGCTTCAAGAAAGTACCTCATCATAAGAAGAAAGGAATTGAAATCCAAAAGGTAAAACCATAAGCATCAGAACTGAGATCCAAAAAAATAAAACCACAATTTCGTTAACATCCATATCAATATCAACTTAAAAGATCAAAACTTTACAATTTCCCAATAACTTAATCACATATAAATTTTAACAAATCACCTAAATTTCAAACCGATCCATCTTTTTCACCAAATAAAATTAGGCTAAATTAATCAAAGCCCAAAATTAAATCCAGCCGATTCACAGAATCAAAAACCTATAATAACCCATATCTAAAATTCAATATTAAAGAAAACCCACAATCCAGTTTTACCCATAATCAAATAATCGATAATAACAAAATACTATAATAAAATTAGCAATCTTTTTATTAAAATTATATAAACTAAACATATACCTCTGATTTAAAATCGTCTATCACCTCTGTTGTTGATGGATTACTGCTTGTTGATGTCATAATCGGTTACAAAAATCTCGAATTTAGTCGGCAGTTTTGTAACGGGGGTTGTGGGAGATGAGGTTGATGTTGGTGAGTTGCATATTCTTGTGGATGAGATTTAGGATAAGAAGCTAAGAACCCTCTGGAACATGAGTCTTCTTTCATCTGCAGCGTATGATAAGTGGAGGAGCAAACCGGGAGGCAAATGGATCAAAGTGACCAGGCTAAAGGAGCCCAATGGTTTTTGGCGGGAAACCCACATAGCAAAACGACGTCGCAGTTTTAGCCTTTTAATATATATTGGTAATGTGGCATCAATCTTATGGAAATGTGCCACCGCCCATATTGTCGAATACTATTTTCCGGACTTCTTTGTGGGCCTTTGGGTTACTATGTTTCTGACTTTCTTTTTGGGCCTATATTAGAGCTGGGCCAAAAAAAAAGGAACAACATTATCTAAAAACAAAAAACTAGGCAGCAAAAAAAAATATATATATATTCAACAAAAAATAACCAAAAATCCCGGAAGCCTATAGGCGATTATATACCGTCAAACGACCAACTGCATAAAACGACGCCCCGCCGCAACGCGGCGGACCGGCGCCCATCTTGTTACTATATAGAGCATCAATTCGGTGCCTTCTTATTCGTTGCCCTCATTGCTTGCGTCAATTTGACGCCACAAACTGGGAGCCAAACAATTAGCCCAGTGTGGCCCAGGTCCAGCAAGATATATGACAAAAACCAATTTGGCTGATTGGGCCCGTTCCATTTCTATGTTCGTTAACCCATTCCAAAAAAACAAACGATAACACTATACATATAGTTTGACCCGTCTTTTTCGCGGGCTTCCACAAAGAAATTTAGGCTGATGGAGCCTGTTTCATTTCCCGAAACCCAATTCGGAAAAAAATATATATAAAAAAAATAAAATAAATAAAAATCTACTTAGCCCATTTTTTTTTTTTTTTCAGCTTTGCTAGGAAGATTGCAAGTAATATCTCTAATCTCTATACTAGTTATAATACCCGTGCACGCACGGGGTTTTTTAAGNTTGGAACTTGCTGTTGTTGAACGATAAGAGATGCTATAATTGGTCAAATTCTTATATTGTTATAATTGGAACTTACGGTTGTTCAACTTTGAGAGCATTATTGTCATATACGACTCATACTTTTCTCTAACCAAATTCATGCTCGTTGGAAAAAATATGCCACTTAAAGGGTCATAATGGGTCATTACTGATATGGCTCAGGTTAGGTTCGCGCAATAAAACTTTTGGTTTGTTCTTTTACATTTAAAAATACTTAAATCACCCTGGTTATCATTTTATAATTATCATTCGCGAATAGAAATGAAACCAAATTTCTCTTTTAGAAAACCTATTTTGGTCGACTTGAACTTTTTTAAAACCATAACTGGTCAAAGGTGCTACCTCTAAAAGAGTATCAAAATAATAATAGACATTGTTAAGTAGTGTACTGTTCGTTTATATACAAAAATAAGCGGTTACTTACTTGTCGAACATGAACCATGTAGGATGCGGCACAACAACTGAAGCAACAACCATATAACTGGTATATTGGAAAGCACTAACTGTCAAGCACAAACCAACATAAAAGACCAAATTAATAAACTTTAATAATTATCGTTAAAAAAAGTAGAATTTAACAATGGTGTTATCCATTTTTTTCGATAACGGAACCCTGTAGATGAACAACAGTTTCATAACAAAAAATACATACAAAAATCACACCATAAGCTTCAAGAAAGTACCTCATCATAAGAAGAAAGGAATTGAAATCAAAAAGGTAAAACCATAAGCATCAGAACTGAGATCCAAAAAAATAAAACCACAATTTCGTTAACATCCATATCAATATCAACTTAAAAGATCAAAACTTTACAATTTCCCAATAACTTAATCACATATAAATTTTAACAAATCACCTAAATTTCAAACCGATCCATCTTTTTCACCAAATAAAATTAGGCTAAATTAATCAAAGCCCAAAATTAAATCCAGCCAATTCACAGAATCAAAAACCTATAATAACCCATATCTAAAATTCAATATTAAAGAAAACCCACAATCCAGTTTTACCCATAATCACATAATCGATAATAACAAAATACTATAATAAAATTAGCAATGTTTTTATTAAAATTATATAAACTAAACATATACCTCTGATTTAAAATCGTCTATCACCTCTGTTGTTGATGGATTACTGCTTGTTGATGTCATAATCGGTTACAAAAATCTCGAATTTAGTCAGCAGTTTTGTAACGGGGGTTGTGGGAGATGAGGTTGATGTTGGTGAGTTGCATATTCTTGTGGATGAGATTTAGGATAAGAAGCTAAGAACCCTCTGGAACATGAGTCTTCTTTCATCTGCAGCGTATGATAAGTGGAGGAGCAAACCGGGAGGCAAATGGATCAAAGTGACTAGGCTAAAGGAGCCCAATGGTTTTTGGCGGGAAACCCACATAGCAAAACGACATCGCAGTTTTAGCCTTTTAATATATATTGGTAATGATCAAAGTGTGTCTTGACCGAATACGTTCACTGGAACCGTGCCATCTTTTCAGCCAAATATACAAGTACCAAGGCCTGTTTCCCAAGTTACTAGTCCACCGGGCTTTGGGTCTCTTGCCTTTTCATACGGTCACTGCTACTGGAGTACTGGACTGAATGTACTGCTGGGCCATCACAATTCATCCTCGGGTCAGCCTAACTTTCCAACAACAACATCTTCGCAATTGGGTAATGTAGCTTCGGGACAGGAGACGATTTTACCTCATGCGTTTAGTACTATGACTGATGACGTATAGTCTATATTCGGATCACGAACCCGAATACCATGACCTACTAACAATAAGCTCACCACGAGTGGGCCACGATAGTAATAATTGGACTACCAATTAGGCGGTTTGGGCTTACAAGGCCCAAACCCAAAACTATTTATGGATTAGGATACGGGATATCTTCTAAATAAAAGAGATATATACCAAATATCCGATATCGGTGGACACACCGAAGATTGGGGAATACGAAACCAACAAGGATTTCGTGTCTATATATAGAGGGCGCTATAGCTCTCGTAGAGTTACGATTTACAAACCCTAAACTCTTCACAAACCCTAAATTCGATTACTTACTCTCACGCCGGAGGATAATCGGGGGAGACAATCCCTCGATAAGCCTAACGGTGTTTGTTGCTTTCATTGTGCGCAGGTCCCCAAGCATTATCATCTAATTGATACGAGAACAGGAACCCAAACAAGGAACGCCCAACTTTTGTATCAACAAGTGGCGCCATCCGTGGGACCCTACACTAAGAACTAGGATGACAAAGCATAAAAACCTAAATCAGCGGACTCCGCTGTTGGATAAGACACGTGGTGACCCCCAGAGGAAGAACTATCAGGACTTAACCTCCAGGCAAACCACTGGAACAACCAGTGCGCCTAGTCACCAGGAACCGGGACTACCCCCAATTCTTTCAACGGTAGAGTTACCCGCAGAAACGACTCAAACCACCACGGTGGTCCCAAACACTGATGATCTCCAGCGAAACCTCTTCAACACTCCCCATCAAACGGTACCCACAGTGAACAACACTGTGCCGCCAGGCGCGCCTAACCGAGATAAGGGGACTGCTTTGGAAGAAAATATCGTTGCGCTGGAAGAAGATACTCAGGAGTCAACGTTAAAAAATTTTGTATCCAAAAATTACGAAACGTTGACCAATCTCCTCCAAGAGGAGGCAAGAAGAAGGCTGAGCCAGAACTTACACGCTCGGCTTGACTTCAATGGAACATCCCCACCGCGTTACCTAGAGCGCGAGCATAACGAGAGGCGCACCGATGTCCACTCTAGGCTCGGTACAGCATCTAATTCGCAGTACTCGGAGGAATACGAGGGTAATGAGCGACGCACTAACGTCCACTCTAGGCTAGGTAGTCGCAGAGTCCACGATAGACTCGGACCACGGCGCTCACCAAGCGAAGGCTCTTCTAGATCTGGAAGCAGAAGAGTTTACGACAAACCTGGGAAACGATTTTTCCCAAGCGAAAGCCCTTCTAGCTCGGACTCCGATGAAAAACGGCGCAAGCGCCGTAAAAGAAGCGATTCTTCCTCAAGCAGCTCCTCGGACAACGAGGATAAAGAAACGGGACACTGGAAGTCCAGAGGAAGACGTCGCGAGGAAGAGGACGAGGACATATCCCTTCCTTGGCGTCGCCAAAAGGTTGATGCGTTCTCAAAGCGCATCAGCGATTATTCAGACAACAAGAAAAGGCGCATGCCTTCCAATGTTAAAACATATGATGGAACGGGTGACCCTGATGATCACCTAAAAATTTTCGAATCCGCTGCTGGCATCGAAAACTGGCCACAACCTGTGTGGTGCCATATGTTTAACTCCACGTTGGTAGGGAATGCGCGAACTTGGTTTAGCAAACTTCCACGAAGAAGTATAAAAGGGTATGAAGAGTTGCGGAAAGCATTCCGCTTGAACTTCACACAAAGAAAGAAGTACGCTAAGGACCCAGTAGAATTGGCCAGGATCAAACAACGCCAAGGGGAGTCCACGAGCGCCTTCATGGAGCGCTTCAAAGACGAATGCATACACATTAAGGCATGTCCTGAAATACTAAAAATTTCAGGATTCGTGAATGCGATCAACAACCAAGAACTTATCAAAAAATTAAATGATAAAGTTCCCCAAACATTCGACGAACTAATGAAGCGTACAAGGTCTTTCGTTCAAGGAGAAGCCGCCGTCGCGGATAGCAAGAAAGCATATTCTAATTACAAGCCGCAAGAACAGTCAAGGAGACAATCCAATGACCATGGCGGCAACCGTAACAAAAGCTATCGCAATGATGGAGGCGCACGGGGGAACGACAAGTATACCCCACTGACAAAAACTCCTAGAGAGATATTCGCAACATAGGGAGCAAATTTTCCCAAACCTCCACCAATGCGCACCCCAGAAGGAAAGCGCATAGGGAATTGGTACTGCGACTACCATGGAAAGAAAGGCCACACAACGAACGAGTGTGTCCAGCTTCGCCAACTAATTGATAAGTTAGTAAAAGAGGGCAGGATGGACCACTTAGTCAAAAACATTAAAGAAGGGAAGGACAAGCAAAGAACCGGGGATAAAAAAGAACCACCTAAAGACAAGGCAGACACAATTTACATGATACAATCGTGGCAGCGCAAAGTCAAACAAAAGGTCAGCCAAAGGTTCTCTCCTAATGACGAGATTTCCTTCCCAAAGTTGACCGCGGACAACGCGGTCGCAGAACCACTCACCATTGAAATATATGCGGGAGGTCATAATATCCACCGTATGTATGTAGATGGAGGAGCATCTGCGGAAATAATGTATGAACATTGTTTCAAAAGACTACGGCCGGAGATACAAAGTCAATTGATCCCCGCCACATCATCGTTAACAGGCTTCACGGGAGAAAAGATATGGCCAATAGGACAACTACGCCTACTGGTTACGCTCGGTAACAATGAGCACTGTAAAAAAGCATGGATGAACTTCATGGTGATTAGATCTCCCTCACCATACAATGATATTATTGGAAGACAGGAATATCAGCCGTACGGGCAGTACCATCCACGGCGCATGGAATGCTCAAATTCCCAGTAGAAGGCGGCATTGTCACCCTTTACAACAATGATGTACCTCCCGAGGAATGTAACACAGTTACATGTGAAGCAACGAACACTCAGGAACAGGCCACAACCAAAATCCCAAATTTGAAAGTAGCAATACACCCTGACTACCCTGAACAACAGGTGTCAATTGGAGGTTCGCTGTCAGATAAAGGGAAAACAGCTGTGTGCGCACTCCTGCAGAAAAACCTGGATGTCTTCGCATGGGAACCAAAGCATATGACTGGCGTACCTAGGTCAATCTCAGAGCACAAGCTACAAATCCGACAAGGATATCCGCCAATAAGGCAGAAGAAGCGTGGCCAGGCCCCAGAGCGCGCGAAAGCCATCCTGGAGGAAGTACACAAGCTTGTGGACGCAGGTATTATGCGAGAAGTCTACTACCATGATTGGTTGTCTAATCCAGTCATGGTAAAAAAGAGCGATGGCAGTTGGCGAATGTGCGTGGACTTCACGGACCTCAACAAAGCATGCCCTCAGGACTGCTACCCACTACCAGAAATAGACTGGAAGGTAGAATCCTTATGTGGATATCCTTTCAAATGCTTCTTGGACGCATACAAAGGATACCACCAAATCCAAATGGCTAAGGAAGATGAGGAGAAAACAGCATTCCATACGAGCCAAGGCGTCTATTGTTACACAAAGATGCCTTTCGGGCTAAAGAATGCGGGAGCTACCTACCAGCGCTTGGTAGATAATGCATTCGAAAAGCAAGTGGGTCTCAACTTGGAGGTATACGTTGATGATCTGGTTATAAAAAGCCATACTGAAGATGAAGTAGTGCGCGATATTGAAGAAATATTCAAGACACTACGGAAAATCAATATGAAGCTAAATCCTAAGAAATGCACTTTTGGCGCTACAGAAGGCATGTTCCTAGGATACTTAATAGAACCAGATGGCATCAAGCCGTGCCCAAAAAAGACTGAAGCAGTCATACAACTCCCCTCACCGCGTACGCTAAAGGAAGTCCAATCCTTGAATGGAAAATTGGCCGGTCTAAACAGATTCCTATCCAAGTCAGCGGACAAGTCACTACCACTATTTAAAACACTCAAGAAGTGCACAAAAAAGGGAGACTTTTGCTGGACTACCGAAGCAGAGGAAGCGTTTCAGCAGCTCAAACAAACAATAGCAGCGCTCCCCAAGTTAGTTGCACCCCGACCAGGGGAAGAGTTGATAATGTACTTATCCGCAAATCTTGGAGCAGTAAGCACGGTACTATTGACGGATAGGAACTCAGTACAAACACCTGTATACTTTGTCAGCAAGGCGCTTAAGAAAACGGAGATTAACTACAGCCCAATGGAAAAGTTAGTACTGGCACTGGTATTCGCAGCCAAGAGATTGCGCAGATACTTTCAGGCTCACCCCATAGTGGTGATCACCGACCAACCCATAAAGCAAGTCATCTCCAAACCAGACGCGTCAGGCCGATTACAGAAGTGGAGTGTACTACTAGGAGAACATAACATCTCCTACAGACCGCGCACCGCAGTCAAAGGACAAATACTCGCGGACTTATCATCGAAAAGCCAGAAAGCGAGGATGTAACTCATCTACCCAAGGTGGAACTACAAGAACCATGGATCCTATTTACGGACGGATCTTCATGCGTAGATGGCTCAGGCGCAGGGCTCATTCTTACCAATCCAGAAGGAATAGAATTTACATATGCCTTGCGTTTTGAATTCACTGCCACGAACAACGAGGCAGAATACGAAGCCCTAATCGCTGGACTACGAATCGCAACACGAATGGGTGTACGCAACCTAGAAGCAAACGTAGATTCCCGTTTAGTGGCCAATCAAGTGTCCGGAGAATACGAGGCTAAAGAGGAGAACATGATCCAATACCTTGAAAAAACAAAATCCTTAATCCAAGGATTTGACAGGTTCACAATCACACAAGTCCCTAGAGGGGAGAACAAGAAAGCAGACGCACTAAGCAAAATTGCGTCTACAAGTTTCGCACATCTGTCAAAACAAGTATTGGTTGAAATCCTAAAAGACAAATCAATCTCCGAGATGGAAGTATCCACAGTTATAGAGGAAGAAGGCCCTACATGGATGACCCCTATTGTGGACTTCATCAGCAAGGGTATATTACCCCAAGAACAGAAAGAAGCTCGACGAATACGACGCACAGCGCAGCGATTCGAGCTTAGAGATGGCGTCTTATACAGGCGCTCATTTTTACAACCATGGCTTCGGTGCGTAGGACCCCTTCAGGCAGATTACGTACTCCGAGAGATCCACGTCGGTTCATGCAGTATGCACTCAGGACCACGGTCTGTTGTGGCGCGAGCGCTAAGGTCAGGATACTACTGGCCCACTATGCACCGAGATGCACGAGACTTGGTACGCAAATGCAGCGACTGCCAAGTTCACAGACCTATCCCGCGCCGTCCACAGCATGAATTAACACCGATAACATCACCATGGCCATTCTACAAATGGGGAATAGACATCGCTGGACCATTCCCTGTTGCCGCGGGTGGATTGAAATTCCTCATTGTGGCAATAGATTACTTCACCAAGTGGATTGAAGCAAAAGCAGTGGCTACAATCACGGGCAACCAAGTCAAGCGATTCGTATGGGATAACATCGTATGTCGCTTTGGATTACCTGGTGAAATCATCTCAGATAACGGAAAACAATTCCGTGACAATCCGTTCAAAGATTGGTGCGAACAGCTGAACATCAAGCAACACTTCGCGTCAGTAACTCACCCACAAACAAATGGTCTGGTTGAACGCGCGAATAGAAGCCTGGGCGAAGGAATCAAAGCGCGTCTGGACAGACACAAAGGAAGATGGGTAGAAGAACTGTCACATGTTCTCTGGGCGCACCGAACTACTATCAAGGTTAGCAACGGAGACACTCCCTTCTCTTTGGTCTATGGAACAGAAGCTGTCATACCAGCTGAAATTGGAATGCCAACTATCCGTACTGCGGAAGTTAATTCTGCTACCAATGATGATGAGCGGCGTATAGACTTAGATCTATTGGAAGAGCGACGTGAACGCGCAGCAATACGCGAAGAAAAAGCCAAGTCAAGAATGAAAGGGTACTACGATGCCAAAGTGCGCAGCACTTCATTCAGACCAGGTGACTTCGTATACCGCGAAAACGACTCAAGCCGCGCAGAAGACACTGGAAAGCTAGGACCAAAGTGGGAAGGACCTTACGAGGTCATTGAAGCACTTGGAAATGGAGCGTACAAGCTACGCGATAAAGATGGACACGAGCTACAACGAACGTGGAACGTTCGCAACCTTAAGCGATGCTATCTTTAGAATAGGCTACGGCCCAGCATGGACACTCAAGCACTTTAGAAAGTGCCCCAATAAAGATCCATGTAACTTTATTTTTTGAGTCTTATCTAGATAAGTATTTTCTTTTACAAACTTGCAAGTATTAATAAAACATTCGCGGTTTCTAGCTAACTCCGCGACAAAAATTTCTTTACATTGTTATTTAAATACTGTTTATATTTCAATGTGTTGGTCACGTTACCTTTAGCCTACATGGCGTGCATGCACTAATTAATACCCACGTTGGTAAAAAGGATGAGTTAACCTACTAAACAACTCGTTGAGTAAGAGGGTTGCAAACCCATCAACTTTGGATTACGAATCCTTGTTAAACACCTTGCGCTCAAGACGTTGGCGCAAGTTCCTTGCGCAATCCCACGATGGATGCACAATAGGGCACACTGTGCGCGTTTAACAACTTAGGAAATCAAGACTCTTGATTCCTTTAAGTATAATACGACAAGTAAACTTATAAAAATACATAGATGACTATGATCTCTTTCTTTTCACTAAGTTAGAAAATTCCATACACGAATATGGCCCTTACTATGAAAAATCTATAAATGATTTTCTAAACACGCTTGGATACCCAAAGATATCTTAAAGACACAGGAGTTATGTACAAACTGTGCTCAAAGTTTCACGCAGAACAACAAGTTCAAACACAAATACAATAGATTATCTATTTCAACTCATGGATTCTTATTCATATACACTTATTAAGTTACAAACTTAATACACATTTGTCCAAACATGGTGTAACTATTGGGAAGACAAACAACCTAAACACAAAAGATGCAGACTAAACCATGAGTTTACAAAAAATGATGATCCCTAAGCGCTATGAGCGCGTCTATGACCGGAGCTGTTAGCTGTGGATGACAATTCCCCAACCCTACTAAGCCTATTCAAAAGGCTACTATCCTCCTGAGATACCGTTGGCACGCTAACGGGAATCCCATCGGATCGGGGAAGATGGGCCGCACCAACACCACAGAGTATAGCCTTCCCCTTTACACCCCTTTTCTGGGCAGCCCTGGTTAAATGAGCTTCCAAACACTCCTTCAACGGGACTTCTTTATCAATGGCGAAGGGGTTGAGAATGTCTCGCGGACGTGTGAATATGGGCACGTGCAGCTGTGACTCATCCGGCCTCAGAAAATAATCAGGCTGCTCTTCAGCATTATCCAAGAGATGCCTCCCAAGGACCAACCCCTCCATAATTACTTTGATCGGCTGGTCCTGGTCACGCTCCAACCGCCCGATATGAGGAAGCTCCAACAGCTTCAATTTCTCCATGGCGTCCACGAGCTCATCATATGAGTCAGCCTTGTACCCAGGCACCTCTGCGAGCGGCACCGTCAACAACTTGCTCCCATCTAGCTCCTCCACAGCTTGCGCCTTGCCACGGGCCACAGCGCACTCCACAACTTTTCCAAAGGCTCCCACAACCTCTGGGGATTCCAGAGTGCATAAGGCAGCCAAACGTAGCCCATGGCTAATCAACCACCTATAGGTACAAACAATGTACATATTAGAAAACATAAAGGAATTTAACATAAGGAAAAACAGAAAGGTGAATACCTGCGCTCAGCAACAGCAGACATAAGATGAGGATACAATTCCTCATCATACTCAATACTCAACTTGCGCAGCTTGCCCTCCTGCGCCCTCAGAGCCGCCTCCACATGCTTGCGGAACTCATCAAGTTGAGCGAAATGTTTGCTTCTGTTTTGCTCCAAATACCTCAACCCCCACATGGAGTTTACTCTGTGCTGACTTGCAGCAGCGCGCTCACGCTCCAACTCCACCATTACACCCAGCTTCTCGTCAGCAATTTTCCTGGCATAGGCAGTAGTAGATTCTACATCTGCCTGCGCAGCAGTTAACTGCGCTCTCAGCTGGGCAATCTCTTCATCCTTATGAGCCAGGCTGCTGCGCTCAACGGCATACCGTGCCTTGAGCTGAGTAACTAACTCAGCCTGGCGACCAGCAGATGCAGCCAACTCCTCCATCAGAAGTGGCGCAGACATCTCTCCACTCGTCCCCGCTGGCTCCTCCAAGGGACGATGAGTAGTCTGTGACGGCGACAGCTCATCCACAGACACTGCATCATCCCCCACAGCATCATTCCTACAAAAGAGAGGAAAAAAGGTGTTAGACAGCGGAACAAAAAGGAAGGAAATAAGATAAACGTTCAACAAGAATAACACTTACTTAGGAGGAGAAGTCTCAACGACATTCTGCGCATCAATAGAAACTGATGCCTCTTCTTCCGTAGACTCGTCTGCAACAACAGCACGACGTCTGCGCTTAGAGGTCCCCTCACCAGCATCATCGGCAGCCTTGCGCTTCGCGCCTTGGCGCTCCTCTTCTGAGTCAGTGTCAACTTTGACGACGCTGACACTACCAGACGACTCCGCGCGCTCGGGATCCGGGACTGCCACTTCCTGCGCAGGAACAGTTTGCACAGGAGTAGCATTCACAATGGGGTGCGAAGCATCAGAAGCCTCCCCCTGCGCAAACTCCAAAAGGCGTCCAGATGTTGCCTCCAAGACGGGCAACTCACCCTCCCTCAAGGGGCGCACACCCACAGTCACCTGTGTGGGCTTCGCCAGCTTCACCACCGCGAACAAGTCCATCTCTGCGCAATGCATGAACAAACAAAAATAAGTTAGTAGCTAAAAAACAAGTTACAAGGGCGCTTACATTATACGAAGACAAAGAAAGGATAAGCACCCACCCCGGCCGTTCCCATCCAGAAAGATTGGCACTTCTCCACCACTGAGGAAATAGTTATGACTAAGCCCCATGTGGACTAAAAACTCCTCAGGGTACGGAACGATAGGGATGCGGTTCGCGTTAATGGTCTCTGGATCCTCCTCGCTGTACGTACCAGGATCTGGGAGCTCATCCCTTGGAAGTGACCCTTGAGTATAGAACTCAGAAAGTGATGTAAAAACCCTATCATCTATCCAGAAAAAATTTTCTCTCCAATCCCTGAGGGCATCCACCTTCTTGGTGTAACATTGATAGCACCCCACGCGTTTCGAAAAAGTTACCCACCCATTCGACCACGATGTGTGGTAAAATGCACGGAAAAAGTTAATTGTCTGATTGATCGCAAGCAAACGGCAGTTTACTTCAAAGTTGGTTATCTTTGCTGCACCTAGTGGGTGCAACTGAGAGATATGCAAATGATAGTAGTTGAGCACGTCACTCAAAAATAAGGATATGGGCACACGCTGGTTCGCAAACTCAAAGAAGCGCGTGTATACCCCTATTTTCCCCTCAGGGAAATCCGCTATACATGCATTGGGCTCCGGTGCAACCAGATGCACATCCAGAGGAATGAAGTAATCAGAGGTGAACCTCCGTAGTTCATCCTCACCCATCTCGGACAGAAACTCTTCTAATTGGCGTACCATTTTTACTAAGCAAACGCACACAAGGTTACCTTCATAGTTTCTGTTCTTTCTTGATTGATAGTTCTTAAGAAGGAAGAAAATGGCGTTTTTTCACTGTGGTCGACACAGTAAAAACGAAACCCTTTATATAGGGTTCCCCTTAACCTTGGATAGATGACACGTGGATTCCACTATCCCCATCGTGTGGCTGGAATACAAACAGGTACGTGCACTTTCACGTATTTTAATAAATACGTGGAGCATTTTAGGGACTAGATACATAGTATCCCATTTTTGGCCGGAAAAACGTGATTCTTTCCCACCACGCTTGCCGCTGCTTTTCTAAGTCTAGCATCCGCAGGTTTTACCCTGCGCACACTAGACTGGGGAGACATGATGACGTATAGTCTATATTCGGATCACGAACCCGAATACCATGACCTACTAACAATAAGCCCACCACGAGTGGGCCATGATAGTAATAATTGGACTACCAATTAGGCGGTTTAGGCTTACAAAGCCCAAACCCAAAACTATTTATGGATTAGGATACGGGATATCTTCTAAATAAAAGAGATATATACCAAATATCCGATATCGGTGGACACACCGAAGATTGGGGAATATGAAACCAACAAGGATTTCGTGTCTATATATAAAGGGCGCTATAGCTCTCGTAGAGGTACGATTTACAAACCCTAAACTCTTCACAAACCCTAAATTCGATTACTTACTCTCACGCCGGAGGATAATCGGGGGAGACAATCCCTCGATAAGCCTAACGGTGTTTGTTGCTTTTATAGTGCGCAGGTCCCCAAGCATTATCATCTAATTGATACGAGAATAGGAACCCAAACAAGGAACGCCCAACTTTTGTATCAACAATGACTCTTCAAGATCCAACAACAGGTGCATGAAACATGGATACAGGTGCTAGTTCTCATCTCAATTCTTCTGTTAATAGTCAGTGATGTTTTTAATACGTGCTGGTATCCATCTGTCTCTGTTGTGGATGGTTATTCTATACCCATCACCAAAACATGTAATACCAATTTTCCTACCCCTCGCAAACCCCTCCACTTGCATAATGTTCTTATAACTCTGATCCTAACATTACTAAAAATTTAATTTATGTTCGTGATAATAAATGTACTATTGAATTTGATGAGTTTGGTTTTTCAATTAAGGATTTCCTGATTCGTCAGGTGCTTCTCCGATGTGATAGCTCGGGTGATCTTTATTAGCTCACAAAGCCTTCTCTTCTTCCTCGAGCATTCCTTACGAGTCAACATACGTGGCATCAATGACTTGGACATCAATGAAGTGAAGTGTTACGTTGTCTTATTTCTTATAATTATAATTCTTGTAATAAAACGAAACCTCTCGTGCTTTGTCATGCTGTCAGCTTGGCAAACACGTGAGGCTTTTGTTCTCTAGTTTGAATACTGTGGTTAGGTCTTGTTTTGATATTGTTCATTCGGATTTGTGGATTTTCCCAATTCTGAGTCTTACGAGGTTTAAATATAATTTCTTGTTTTTAGACCAGTATTCTCATTATGTGTGGGTTTATTCGTTGGTTGATAAATCAGATGTTTTGTTTAAGTTTGTGTTATTTTGTACTTTTTTTTATACCCAATTTAAATGTGAAATTAAGTCTTTTTATTTTGACCATATAGGTGAATTAATAACCATGCCCTCCAAAATGTGTTTGCCTCTAAAGGCATCAAGTTTCGCTTTTCTTTCTCTAAAACATCCCAACAAAATGGCAAGCATGAACGAATGATACAAACAATTACTAATCTTATTCAGACCTTACTGTTTCAAGCTCACATTCCCCCTCACTTTTGGATAGAAGCACTTAATATGGCAGTTTATTTGTTGAATATCTTACCCTCTAGTGCTGTTAATAATGATGTCCCGTATACACACTTGTTTGGAACTAAATCCGATTATAGCCTTTTACGTGTTTTTGGATGCTTATGTTATTGGCACTTATATGCTAATAATAAACTTAAACCACGTGCTACACACTCCATTTTTTTGGGTTATCCATCTAATCATCGTGGGTATCGTTGTCTTGACTTGCATATAAACAAAATTATTCTCCTACGACATGTTACCTTTGATGAAACCGTTTCCCGTCTCGATCTATGACCTCCACCTCGCCTCCCTCGTATACATTTTTAAATGATCCACCTAACATAATTGATCACACTATTCGCCTATACCCGGTTACTACACCTACTTTTTCTGTACATACTACCACTCCAATATCGCATATTACCCCTATCCAAGCCCAAGAATAGCGAAATCATTCACCAACCCATAATCAGTTAACAATCCAGGTCCATTTATTCGTGCCCATTCACACCAATCAGATACGGTCTAACAGACCCCACCTACGGCCTAACAAACAATCCCGCCTCCACCTGTTAACCTGAACTCGGTTTCGGTTCACCCTATGGTTACATATTTTCCTGTCTTACCCTCTAGTGCTATTAATAATGATGTCCCGTATACATACTTGTTTGGAACTAAACCCTATTATAGCCTTTTGCGTGTTTTTGGATGCTTATGTTATCGACACTTATATGTTAATAATAAGTCTAAACCACGTGTTACACCCTTTATTTTTTTTGGTTATCCATCTAACCATCGTGGGTATCGTTGTCTTAACTTGCGTATAAACAAAATTATTCTCTCACTACACATTACCTTTGATGAAACCGTTTCTTCATTTGGATCTATGACCTCCACCTCGCCTTCCTCATATACATTTTTGGATGATCCACCTAACATAATTGATCTCACTATTCACCAATACCCGGTTACTACACCTACTGTACCTGTACATACTACCACTCAAATATCGCCTATTACCCCTATCCAAGCCTAACAACAACTGAATCATTCACCAGCCGATAATCAACCCAATAATCCAGGTCCATTTAATTCGTCTAGCCTACCTACTGTTACCCGCTCCCTATTCACACCAATCAGCTATGGTCCAACAGAGCCCACCTACGGCCCAACAAATAATCCTGCCTCCATTTGTTAACCTGAACCCGATTTTGGTTCACCTTATGGTTATACGTTTTCGTGTCGGGTCTAATCGTCCTCTTGGGCGTCTAAATTTACATATGTCTACCATTTATCTTTTACCTAAATCATATAGTGAAGCCTTTAATGGTATTAATTGGTAAAATGCTATGTGTGATGAATGTAATGCACTTATTAAAAACAATACTCTGACACTTGTGCCTCGACCAAAGAACACGAACATTGTTCGTTCCACGTGGTTGTTTAGGCATAAGCATTTAGCAGGTACCCTCAGTCGTTACAAGGTCGTCTTGTAGCGAATGGTAACACAGTTTCCTGGAATTGATGTTGATGAGAAATTTAGTCTGGTTGTTAAACCAGATACTATTCGGATTGTCCTCAGTCTTGCTGTTTCCCGAAATTGGCCTGTTTATCAGCATGATGTCAAGAATGCCCTTTTACACGATGACTTATGGCATGTGCTTATTCACATACCTTTTATTCACCATTTTCAGACCTTATAAGACCAAAAACTAACGTTAAACGCCAAAGATATCGTGTTTTTGTGCTTGTGATCGTGCAGGAAAGGATATTGCATAAATGACATCAAAATCAACCAAAGAGCCTAAAACGAGCACGAGATGTGAAAGAGAGTCTTAAAGTCAAGCTGAAGATGAAATTTGCTTAAGAAAATCCCGTGATGACGTTTTTATTACTTAAGGGCTCATGAATATGAAAGAGACACGTAATCGAAGATCAAAGATGATTATCACGAATAAGCTTCCTAAATTCGAGCAAGTGATCACTTTTACATCATTGAAGACTTTTAGAAGAACTCGTCAACATATTACCTCAAGTTACAAGGACCTAAGTTTAATTTTTAGAAGTTATATTAAGTATGTAATGTAGTTTATGTGTCTTGTTCATGAGATGTAAAAGTCTAGGGGGCAAAGTGTATACCAGGAAAAACTAAGACTCCCCCTAGCTTGATAAATACTCCATCTAAGCTTCATTTTGAAGCTAGCCCTTATTTTAGTTTTTAATTAGTGTGTGTAAGTTTTTATTAATGCATATTTAGTTTTCATGTCTTAATCTTTCAAGCTTATTCTTTTCATCTTTAATCTTTCTTGTTTAATCTTTACAAGCTTTGTTTTTAATCTTTCATATAAGCTTTTATAAGTTGTTGTCACCTTTGCATGAAAACCTTTTGATTCGAATAAAAAGCTCATGGGCTAGGGCTTGTTTATTTCATGGCTTATTTTAGCTTATTTAGTTGTTAAAAAACTTGTTTTTCATGAAAGCTTTTATTAGTTGTTATTAGTTTTAATCTTTTTGTTCACGTAAAATAAGTCCAAATACTTTTACTTTAGGGTTTAGCGAGTTTGATACATTTATTGCGAATGCATATTTAATTTTCATGTCTTAATCTTTCAAGCTTATTTTTTTCTTCATCTTTAATCTTTCTTGTTTAATCTTTACAAGTTTTATCTTAATCTTTCCTTAAGCTTTTATAAACTTTTCTTGTCACCTTTGCATGGTTTTAGATTGGTTCGAATAAAAAAGCTCATCGGCTAGTGCTTGGTTTTATTCGTGGGTTATCTAGCTTATTTACAAGCTTATTTAGTTTTTAAACTTATTTTTCATTAAGCTTTTATTAGTGTTAATAGTTTTAATCTTTTTGTTCACATAATATAAGGTCAATACGTTTTTTAAAGGTTTTGCAAAATTTGGTTTAGGGATTAGCGAGTAAGAAAACTGGTCCAAAAGGGTTTTGCGAGTAAGGAACCACAAAAAATTGCGAGTATGGTGTTTTGAATTGCTTTGCGAGTATAGTCTTGTTTTTAGCGAGTATCAAAAGGTTGATAGCGAGTATGCTAGTTCCATTTAGCGAGTATGACTTGGCTAATTTTCTGCGAGTATGAAAGTTCAAGCATAGCGAGTATGGGATTCATAGTATAGCGAGTATGCATTGTTTTTATTTGCGAGTATGATCCAATTAATTGCGAGTATGGACCTTGTCTTAGAGTTAGCGAGTATGATCATGTCTATAGCTAGTATGGATTTGTTCTAAGCTAGCGAGTTTGGTTCTTGTTTTATAGTATTGAGTCTTTTGATGTGTAAGTTGGTCTTTGCTTATTAAAACCGTTGTGTCAAGGTTATTGTTTGTCTAAGTTTACTTCGAGTCGAGTCTAGTTTCCTAATCTTCATCTCTTATTTCTTTTATAAGCCGGACTTGGCTTTTATTCACTTCATCGAGTTATCGAGTGAAGTTCTTTTAGTTCTTTTCTATACGTTACTCCGCCGAATTTTCTTATAATCTTT
>LBNU01034006.1:0-13933 GCA_014162995.1 Artemisia annua
AAAACTCGAGAGATGCTTAGAATCATTTGGTATGTCCCGCCATATCATAGGGGCTAGTCTTCGGTTGTCCAGGGTATTGGTCTCACCCGCAGTGCGACACGGTCCGTTTACTCAGGCACCACTAATGTTGCAGCAGACGAGAGAGAGAAACTTCCTTTTGTTGTGGCCTATATGTTTACTATGGTCCTGCACAAGTCATTAATAATTCAGACCCTGCGTGAGGTTTGACATATTGTTAAGGACAGAGACACAGGAACTCTAAAGGTATGCTTCTGTGTTTATGAGGTTAATATTCTCTTAGTATGGTTTTTTCTTGAGTTAAATATATATGTTTTTTTTTAAATCATTCATTTGTAGTGTATGCTAGTCATTAGGTATCTATTACCTAGGCTTAACCTAACGTGCTTGACATATACTATATGCATTCTTAATTTTTGGACATATCATTCATTCATTCTTCAATTATTTGTATTGCTGCATTATGTTTGCTTAGATAAAAACCATGGGGTTTCTTTTCAGGATCAAGGGGTGACAGATGTTGCCTGTGCTGCATTAAATGGCTTGAAAATGGGTGATAAAACACTGACAGTCAGGCGTGCTTCCGTCAGGTTGGTGTTTAAATTGAAGTAGCTTTTACTGGCAGGATAAACACGTTTTATTTTACTTTTAGGGCTTTTTGTCGAGCTGATTTTGAGAAACAAAATTTTCTAATTCCATATGGTGCCAAACCTTTTTCTAGAATCTCTCTCTTCTGTGTGAGCATCATTGCATCATGTAAGTTTAGTGTTTGATCAGCGAGTATCTATTTGCTGTTGTTTCTCTCACACACCACCCCTCATTTTGGATTTTTTTAAGCAACACTTGTTTTTTGATCTATGATATAGATCAGGAGTAGATGCCATCCCTTTTTAATGCTCCAGGGACTGAAGTGCCCTGGACACCCTATATTAGCAACATTTCATTGTTCAATTGTTTCTTAACTTTGTATCTCGTGTTTTATATATCAAAATATAATCCAAAGTTGGCAAACATAAAGCAGAATACAGTATTTTTTATCTAATATTCTTGAAAATAATTTTAGAGAACTCCTATTTTGAATTGCACCATGAATTTCATTTATAGAACTTCCATATTTTATTAACGATCGTTTTATGCCTATGGAAATAACTTGTATCTGCATTTGGTCCAAGATGTCTGCTAGAGTACAGTTTGATTTTAATTCTTTAGTGACATTATGCCTTAATATATGATGTGCTCATTTGTACAGCAACGGGCAGATGAAATCAGAACAAGATACCATATTAGCCCAGGCTCAGCAGCATATAGCTATGCAGGTATTATCCGTTATTGTATTCTGTCAAAATATTACATTTACAGCCTCTTTACTCATTTACATTGACTTTTTTTTTTCTTTGTAGAAAATAGCCTTGCAAATTGGTGGTTTTAATCTTCCTGGAGCAGGGGTAGGGGGACCTACTGAGGTTCCAACTAAAGTTCTATGCTTAACTGAGGTACGTAAACCGATGAGTGTTCTTTGAATAAATTTGTATGTATAGCTATTTGAACGACGATGATCTTTATTGAAGGTGGTCAGTGCTGATGACCTCATGGATGATGGAGAATATGAAGACATACTAGAGGACATGAGGGAAGAAGGAGGAAAGTTTGGTAATCCCATTATCAAATATTTTTTGTATTTTGTTTTCCCATATGGGGTTTCATTCTTCATTCTTCAGTTATGGATTATGTTCTATTAGTGCGGCCAAACGGGGTTGTGATACTTGTAATCATATTCGCAGGAGATCTAACAAATGTTGTGATTCCACGTCCAAATGCAAATGGAGATCAAGTTCATGGTCTTGGGAAGGTATGTTTAATAATATCTTATTCATAAGCTAGCTGTACAATTTCAATTGTAGAAGATCAAATCATAGTTAGCGAAGTCTTGCCAAACACCTATGATCAACTAGGATTAGATGTTCGTTCATTTCTGTATATATTCCTTTCATGGTAAAATATGTCAAGATCTGATGGTTTACATCAAGGGTGTTTGTTACCGGGTAAGTGGGTATGGGGTTCGGAACTTCGGAATGAATGTGTTTGGTTTTAGGACACGAGTATGGCAAAACACGTGAAATGTGGGGTTTGTCTAAAACCACAAACCTCTTACCCTATCAAATTGTTTTTAAAACAATCACCCTCTGTGTTCTCGAGTTCACTTATTAAAAGAAGAGAATAGAAGAGAAGAGAAGAGAAGTTATCTTCCTCCCAAAATTGGAGAGAAGATTTGATACAACAAAAACAACTAAAACTTCCTTCCACTTCTCTTCCTTTCTTCCCCATAAAAATCTGGAGAACACAAAACTTTTCAATTTCTTTCCACTTCTCTTCCTTTCTCCTGTTTATAGATCTCGAGAACACAGTGTTGAAGTTCTTTTACTCATCATTTTCAATGAAGTGCCTCCTGGTCCCAAACCAACGTCACGGCCGATCTTCTGTTTTCATGTTCATCAAATGGCTCCATAGGCTGTATCCTCCCATCTTAGAACCGCCTAGACATCTCTAACCGATTCTAGTTATCTTATTAGTGTGGCTTAATAGCAATTTTGTTATGTTTCTTTACAATGATTATGAGGTTGAAGATGATAATTTTAGAAGAAAACCTATGAGATAAGGTATTTTTCCGATAGATATTTGTCGTTATTGGAAGAATCACGATGATTGGCTCTTGAATTTTAATCTACTTATGGCTTTTTAGTCTTATTTTATTAAACCAAATAACTCTTTTGAAACAATCATACCTGTACCTATTCCACCATATTATAATGCCACCTACATTGATGTCAGTAACCTAAACAAACGCCACTTACGGTTTTATGCAATAGTTGTATCATCACATAAAAAGAACATGGCTTTTGTGTCATCTTATCTATCTAACACGACATGACAAATTACTTAGATTTATTGTAAATTATGAGTGTCTTTTTGACACTGTATGAGAGAAAAACAATAGCCAATTACAGTTTAATCTTATTGGTTAGTTGTTAGTAAGACGATGGTGGCTTTTACTCAATCTATACTAATTATTAGCTTATAGCCTTATACTATGTTTCGACCTATGCTTGAATTTTTGCATGAGTAAATGTAGAGATATAACAAAGATTCTATGTTGAGTAGGGCTGATCATCGGTCGAAGACCGGACCGACCAAGACCGAGACCGAAATTGCCCAAAAACCAAGACCAAGAACGAGACCGAATGTGTTCGGTCCGGTCAGTCTCGGTCCGGTCCCGTCCTTCGGTCGGTCCGGTCCAAGAAGGCAAAATGGTCGGTTTTTAGACCGGACCGAGACCGAAATAAGGAAAAACTCGAGACCGAGACCGGACCGCTAGTCCTTCGGTCCGGTCGGTCCAGTCTCGGTCCGTCGGAACGGTCCGTTTGCTCAGCCCTAATGTTGAGCAACATGGAGACATCTTTTGAGACATCCTTTGGTAACACTTGCATCTTATCTTTATATCCTTTGGAAAACTAAATGTGATAAACCCATGGAATTTTTTTACTTTTATTATTATTATTATTATTATTATTATTATTATTATTATTATTATTATTATTATTATTATTATTATTATTATTATTATTATTATTATTATTATTATTATTATTATTATTATTATTATTATTATTATTATTATTATTATTATTATTATTATTATTATTATTATTATTATTATTATTATTATTATTATTATTATTATTATTATTATTATTATTATTATTATTATTATTATTATTATTATTATTATTATTATTATTATTATTATTATTATTATTATTAAAAAAAAAGAAGAAAAAGCCTAAACCCTAAACCCTAAAAAAAAGAAGAAAAAGCCTACATTGTTAAGTAATTGTTAGTATGATTTTATTGATCATTATTAGTATTATTGGTTTGATTTAGTTATATGAAAAATTATTATTATTATTATTATTATTATTATTATTATTATTATTATTTAAAAAAAAAAAAGAAAAAAAAAAAAGAAGAAAAAGCCTACATTGTTAAGTAATTGTTAGTATGATTTTATTGATCATTATTAGTATTATTGGTTTGATTTAGTTATATTTTTAGCTTAGGGATATATAGAAATGGCTGTGCTGAACTATGTTTGATCTCGCCACCACTACTAAGTGTGAAACCTAAACAAACGTATCTAATAGTAATACATATCCAAACCAGTTGGTTGTAAACCCAAAAAAACCCTATGACATATTAAGGAGAATGTTGTATCAAATGGCGGGTGGTGATGACTGCCTGTCGATTGTCACGTTGGATTTGTGTCTGAGACTACAAAAACCGATGACAGACGTGCAACCGTGGCAATATAAGGTGATATCAGACATGGGCATAGCCCTATGAATCAGGAATTCCAATCATATTTGCAGTAATATCTTAGGGGTTAATTTGTGTGATTTTATTTGGGTCCTATAAAAATGTTGTGATTTTGTTTGATGTGATATCTAGAACTTTTTTGGCTAGACCCGATAACGAAAGATAGTATTGTGTTCTATTGGGTGTGAAATTTCAACCCACCAGACTCAAAATATCAAAAATGTGGTTTTATCCAGACTACTTTTGTCAACTATGAAATGTTAAAATCAAGTTGGATCTTTTGAATACGGGTTTTGATTTCTAAAAGAACCTCATTAATAATTCTATCAGGTTTGCCATAGCAAAATGGGTTAGCAAAAGTGTTTTTTTTCCTTTGCAGGTGTTCTTGGAATATGCTGATACCAACGCGTGTGCCAAAGCGAAGGAATCTCTAGGTGGCCGAAAATTTGGGGGAAATGTTGTGACAGCTGTCTATTACCCTGAAGACAGATTTTTCGAGAATGACTATGGGGCTTAAGTGTTGGTTGGTTACTTGTGTTTTCCTTTCTATTGTTTCGGTTAAGATACTTTTAGTGGTGTAGATGAATCATTTTAAGAAATCTATGTATGCTCGTGATGGAAATTTTATAGTTATAGAATCATATCTTTTAAATGTAATTCTTACATATACTTTTAGGGAATTGCATCTATGCCCCAAGTGATCTTGAATATCTGCATATTTTGCATTACACAGTTTTGAGTGCATAATGTACATCATTATTGAAGTTAACTTGGGGATATATGCGAATGCCCCGATCTGGATCTACAATTAGTTATGGCTCCAAATACCCTATCTAAAAGGATCCTGCCATTTTAACTTGTCTATTATATTAATCTGTAAGCTCCCACGATGTCCAACATGGATACAAGATCACCTTAAACTGTTGGGGTTGAGTTTGGGATAGAAAGTGAGATTCATCACAAGCTTGTAAGGAATTACATTTTTAGGCGCACCTTAGAATGCGACTTGCTTGATTTTGGGATATAACGTGCGTTTCTTCATAATGGAATAAAGCCTAGATCATCTGCATATTCTTTGGCTTGCATTTCTTTTCAGTAATGAATTAAACACGTTTAACTAATTGATTATCGCAATTTAGTATCATTTGAAACATCGTTTAACAACACCAATAATCCTATTGACGAGGGGCAGCTTCCTTTGCAAGTGGAATAACGTTCCTGTTCTACAACGCTTCTCATATATTGCAGTCACAGTAATTCCTAATCTATGGAATGAGGGGACTCATGCGCAGTGTACTACAAAATTTCTGCATGACTTCATGACTTCAAGTTAAGTAATATCTTCGTTCAAAAAAGTTTACTATTTAATAAGTGAAATGAAAATGTAGTGCAGAAAGTTAAGAGCTGAGGGTTTTTTTTTTTTTTTTTTTTTTTTTTNTTTTTTTTTCTTTTTTTTTTTTTTTTTTTTTTTTTTTTTTTTTTTTTTTTTTTTAACTACATAAAGTAATATTTTATACATACAAAATAAGCGTTCAATTTCAAAAGTAGTATTCGAGTATCTGATAATTGCGTTGTTTACTATTTAAATGTCAAGTTTACCCTTTCAGCGCAGACTTGGTTTGTTTCCTTTTTCGTTTTGGGTAACCATGGTTTTTTTACTTTTTGGTCGATTAATACACGAGTTTTGAACTAACCGCCACAAAGTAAAAAACCATGATAAATATATTTAATAGTTAAGGAGCTATAATTAACAATCCATATATTAAAGTTAGAATGAGAAATATATATATGATACAGAATACCCTTTAATAAATTTTCGCACAATTTGAACCCTAACCTCAAAGTAAAAAGAATCAAGTCATGTACCATCGAATGTGATACATTTTAGAATCAATATGTCAATAGTTATTGTATCAGAAATTACTAGTTTTCTCTAATTAGTTGTTAGAAGCTATAATTAACAACCCATATTTAAATGAGATCTTTAACAAGAATTTAACAAGAATTTACCACTTTGTTAATCATCTTCATACACATTTACCACTCATCCTCCAGATTGATCTTTAACAAGAATTTACCACTTTGTTAATCATCTTCATACACATTTTAACATCCACTCATTATAACATGTCTAACACCGAAGTTCCTATCCTGTTTGAATTTTTGTTTGATAGTTAATTTCAGGTTACGTACCATTTGAAAATGTGGTTTACGGAAAAGTTAACTAGTAGGATGGCTCATGGCTGGTATCATATATATTGGTCTTTTTGCGAACTGTTGTACAGAAATAACTTCAACACTTTTGTTCTCAACAGAAAAGCCATCACGTCACAGTAAAGTACGTCAAGAATTCGTAATTTTACGTAGTGTAAGACCTTGAAATAGTTTTCTATATTTGGCAACATCTCTTTCTTTATCTCCCTTAAATTAAGTATCTATAAATAACTGAAAACAGAAACAAACATTTTTACACCATCCATTATTCCTATTTTCTTGTGTGTTCTTTGCTTATAAACCATACATTTGATTGATTTTGAGTTGTTGCTTGATAATTAACAACAAGAAAGAAGACAGAAGGAAAGCAAGAAAGAGAAAGATGTTGGGAATATTCAAAAACGGATTGGTGACACCACCAAAGGAGCTAAACAGCCCAAACGCGAACCAATCGAAAGATCAATCTCCAATTCAAGCCTTCTTGGCATCGCATGAAAACAATAATGCTTCCACCATGTGTTTAGGAAATGATGCTACATTGGCCTTTGCTCATTCGTCTCAAACCCTTTTGGGCACACAAAGGTAATATTTTCCGACCAGATTTCTCATATATGTTATTTTTTCGTTATATTTCCAACCAGATTTTTTATTAGATTTGAATATTGTTTAACTCGTCAAAGGTGAAACTTGGTTTCTCATTAGCTGACCAGATCAGGTTCTATTGCAAGGCACGACAGTTAGGACTTCAATGACAAAAATTTCAACGATTTTCTAATTACCTTTTCACCGCACATTGGAATAAAGAAGATGTATCTTGTGTTCAGTTATATCAGGTTCTATTGCAAGGCACGACAGTTAGGACTTCAATGACAAAAATTTCACCGATTTTCTAATTACCTTTTCACCGCACATTGGAATAAAGAAGATGTATCTTGTGTTCAGTTATATCTTTACCCTTTCTAATTGGTCATTCGGACATTTTGACGTCTTGTAACTTCTATTTTGTAGGCTGTTTTCTAGTGTGGATGACATTTATTGCATATTCTTGGGGAACTTGAACAATCTATGTACACTTAAAAAGCAATACGGGCTCGGAAGGGAAATAAATGAGTCCATGTTTGTGATCCAAGCCTACAAGACCCTCCGAGACCGTGGCCCCTACCCCGCCCATTCGGTTCTCAAGGACCTTGAGGGCAGTTTTGGTTTTGTGGTCTTTGACACCAAGGCTAAAACCGTCTTTATTTCACTTGTAAGTTCTTCTAAAAAGATGAAATTCAGGCTAATTGTGAATGGTATATTTGACATTTTACTTGAACAGGGAAATGATGGAAGAGTGATGCTTTTCTGGGGCATAGCTGCTGATGGGTCTGTTGTAGTGTCCGATAACTTGGAAGTTATAAAGTCTAGCTGCTCCAAGTCTTTTGCTCCCTTCCCAACTGGTATGTGAGGGTAACTTTGTCTTTTCGTTACATACATTCATAGGTTACCTCAACCTTAAATATATTTGCATCTATTTTTTGAACAAGTTGTTTCTTAGAACAAAATTTAAACCCACCCATAGATAGTACTGATGTTATAACGTGTGTTTTTCGCTTAGGTTTCACCAATGGTTATAGAAAAAAGCCACTTTAAGAATAAATGCTTCTCTGAAACTAAACTCTGTCAACAATAAGAAATTTTTTGATAACACGTGTTATAACACATACATTATGTTTTGAAAAGACCCAAATAAGGGATAACCGATGTAATCAATAAAACCATTTGTCGTATATCTAGTATAATATTTTACAGAGGAAAAAGTACCAATTGACTTGGAATATTAGATCATTGTTAAGAGGACGAGAAGTAATAGTGTATCAGTGATGTCACGATCTTCAAGGGACATTCCGAAAGGAAGATTAAGCTTTCTTGTGTAGGATGTATTAACATACGTCTAATGTTATGTATAAGTTTTTATTTTGGGTCTACTTTTTAAGGAAGAAACTGCAACAAGGTAATTTACTAAAATGAATGGAATGCAGGTTGCATGTACCACACAGGAGGAGAACTAAAGAGTTTTGAACATCCAAAGAACAAAATGAAAGCAATCACAAGGGTTGACAGTGAGGGTGCAATGTGTGGAGCCACCTTCAAAGTTGATATCTATGCAAAGACCAAAAGCATGCCAAGGGTTGGTAGTCATGCTAATTGGGCTTGGAGCCAAGAAGCTTGAATCACTTTTCATTTTCCTTCAAGCCTATAGCCAATAATCATTTTCATTGAATTCAAACACATTGAGATGTTATCTTTTGTTATGCTTTATCATAATNTTTTTTTTTCTGAATTTTCTAATATGTGTTTTAGTGGTAGATGCTAAAATGCATTTAATGAACTTAGTAGCCTTATTTAAATGTGACATTAACACTTTCTTAAATCACCTTTATTATCCAAGTTTAACATTGTTAAACATAGAAATGAGTTTATATTAAGAAATAATTTTGTTAACACTTCTTAACCTATGCCGCTAATGCTATGGCACAAGCTAGAAAACCTTTTTTTTCTTCTTCCTTTTAAATGGCAAGTACAAGTCTCTCCTCTTTTATTTTGCTCACTGTTTTGGATTTTGATTGACTTTTAGTATTGATACTCAGTTGCGAACTATTGGTTTATTCAAATTTCATCATATAAATTTGTTGTTTTACGAACGCTGACTTGTTATGGCTAAATTACAATATTGTCATATCCAACATAACTACCTCCATGACGTAATCTCCAAATGCTAGTCTTAGTGTAAATGGTGAACATAACCCAAAGTTTATGATCTAGCCGTACATATAGAATCGATTCTTCAAATGAGGTCTCAAATTCAAACTTCGTAAGCTCCAAATTTTCTGGGCCACTCTTTCTATCTTTATAATCCATAATCATGGAGAGCTGGTGATTTATCAGGTTCCATGGGGGGTGTTGTGTGTGGTTTGAAGTTTATTCATTCGTTTGGGCAGAAATTAGATCGACTTAGCTTTTTCATAATAGGAAACCATATCTACTCAATTTGAAGTTTATCATTCATATGTTTTTCAGGTATCAAGTTTTAATTTCAAGAATTATATTTGCAGGGTTTATATGGGTCTTAGCTAGCTGTTTAGGGTTGATAATCTAACGAAACGACTACAATTTAATTTGCTTTCATTCAGAATGCGTATGGGTTCTATTCACTGCAACCCAGTGTTAATATCATGGAATTAGTGACTGCAATCAACCTGTTCACTAGCTTTTTCTATGGCATGAAACTCTTCTAGTCTTCTACTGGCATACTCCAATAAACAGCAGGTCATGTAACAAGAGCCACACATGCACTAACTACTTGCAAATCAAATCCCTTCGCCAAGAAAAGCAGGTTACATTTCATGATTGCATCAATGGGGTCAATTTCGCTCGAACCTACCATTTATTGGCAGTGGTCGTGGAAATTATATCAAACCCTGGTCAAAGACTTATAAATGTGAGATCTACTCCACGACAAGCGGTACGGACATAGATGATATCATCATGACCTATCTTTTGGTACCGCTGGGGCTGTTTAAGGCCACTGAAGTGGCGTTCACAAATGTAATCTTTAACAAAAAAAAACTGCACACCGTCAAGGAGTATACCGACACATTCAAACACTCGCAACATTTTGCCTTTTTAAGCAAGTTTCACCGCAGGTAAATATGAGGTTTTCCCTGTTTAGGTTATCCAGAATATATGTAGGACACCAACAGCCTAATGTACAATAAGTGTGTTCTACCATTAGTTAAACAAACAGTTTCCCTAAAAAATAGAAAATATAGGAATCTAAGGACACGTCAATACTTTGTCATGGTTGATGATAGAAAATTGGGCCTCAAACTTCATCAATATAAATGTAGCAATTAATTGTTTTGCTGATCCTATATACTTTAAATTAACCGTCACCCTGCAAATGACATACAAATCTTATTCATTGCAAAGCTCAGATGTACTATGTTAATTAAGATACAACATAATCTAGACTCTTGCATGATACTTCTATGGCTTTGTAAGAGACTGGCATATTGACTCGGTATGAAGCAATTTTAGGAGTTATGCACGAAGCTGAAGCTGAAGCTGAAGCAAGAAGCTAACCTAAAGCTTAACCAACGTGGTCTTCTATACAACACGAACCCATGTCCCTCCACACATAGGACAACCATGAACCCACCGGCTGATCCACCACATCTCCCGCTCACTTTGAGTAGATAAGTTACTGTTGTTGCCTCCTTGGGAGCTAAAAGCTGAAGTTTGGCGCAAACATCTTATACACTGCATATAACATACACCAATTCAATAACTAGAAAACAAGTACTTAACAATTTCAAACAGATTTAAGAGAGCAGATGGAAAGATTGTTGAATGAAAATTATACGATGCCTCCGCAAACCACGTCCTTATATCTTAACAGAACAAGTGATAAAGAAGCATATTTGAATTGATACAGTAAACAATACATATTGAACAAGAGAAAACATGTCATACAATTAGGTTTGTCAAACAAAAAGTTTTTTGATTCTTTACAAAGACAAAAAAAGAAAGAAATAAAAAGATCTATAGTAGTGCAAGTTTGCAAATATTTCCCACAAAATAGTAAAATGACATTCATAAACATATTCAAACAGGTAAAATATATGAGCAAGAATGGGTAAATGCTTTTTCACTTGCATACATCAGCAAACAGAAACAAAAGTGACATACTAAATTCCCTCACTGTAGAAGTTATCTCATTAGCGTACATATTTCGTTGCAATTTATAAATTAAAGTCAAGCCCGAAGGAGTCCAGTTACAAAATTATCTGAAAATGATCATGCTAGTGAATGGAAGTATACACTATCAACTATTGACTTATTACATCCGAAAAAACCCCATTATTATCTACTTTGCCTACTAGTGAAGTAGATCACTTTGATCTGGAGATGCATTCATCAATACAGCACTTGGTTCCTTAGTATGATTACAATAAACGGTCTTCTATAATCACAGTATCTAGATTTCCACGGACAGTTAAAAAAAGAAATAATGGCAACTTCGGCCCAGTTCTTGATTTGTGTTTGTTTTAATCTTGGACAGGTCAAACAGGGTCAATTAAAAAAACAGCTAAAAGAAAACTGGTCACATGGGTCAAAAGTTGCCAAAAGTGTAGTTCATGCATAAAGGATCACAAATCCTTTATATTCAAAAACTAGATTATTATTGAGATACTATACTTCTTGTAAGCATATCAGCACACTGACTATTTATAGAAACAAGTTTTCAAACACAAAGTGTTTCGAATCAGCTGTTTCGACCCGTTACCCAACCACCTGACCAACCCATTCTGCCACATCTGCATACAAGTATTCCGTTCAATAACCTAAAGTCCAGCAAAATTAAACAAATGTGAAGGCATGGAAAAGAGGTGTAGCAGAGTGCAGATTATACCTTGAACCAAACACCTTCAAGACCAGTTTTCCAGACCGCGGTTACTACATCTCGCCGAGACCCCATTATCCCAAGATACGCTCCCAAACCAGCTGAAGTGTTCAACCCGAAAGCTGCATCTCTCTCTGACATCCTGCGCTTTCTAGGCCACAGCCGTTGAGCTTCATGTTGAAAATCATTATTATCAACCGAGCTGAAGCTTGCTGAATCAGAAGTGCTCATCCTTGATGAATCATCAACACCAAGATCATCTGGATCGGACCAGGGCCCACCAAATGTATTCCGCCTATGCCACTCTTCAGCAGGGGGGTGGAGTTCTAACTCTCTAAGTAACAAACCAGCAGCATCTGCGCCTCTAGGCCGAGGCATATTCTGAGCAAGGCAAGAGGTGTGCACAAAATAAATTAAATCTACATTTAATGTGAGTTGAAGTTTTTAACACGGAGTATAAGATTTCAGCAATGAACATATTGCAGGGTCTATATGAGGCTGGCATATTAAGGGACTGATTTCAGCAAAACTTGTGGCATGGTTCACACATTTAATGTGAACACATTTTTTTCTTTAAATAATTTTATTTCTATATAGAACAATGTTAAACTTGATAAACCTTACAAATTTAAACAACAACAACAAACCCAATCCCGCCAGGGCAGGGTATGGGGGAGGTAAAATGTTAAGAAACTATTAATATTAACAAAAATATGGTCATTTCAGTTCATTTAATACTTGCCACCATGGCACAAGTAAAAAATACTCTTAGTGTAATGCAAGTATCGATGAAAAATCTGATCATCACGTGGTGTGCAATTCGAACAATTTTACAGTTCGAACTCAATATAACATTCAAGTGCATCTGTACAAACAAATGGTCTAAACAAAAAGAACTAAGAATATAAATGGTAGCTATTTGTAAATCTAAAACTTCCATAGAACTCAAGAAACTAAAAGAAAAAACTAGAAATCCCTAATAATAAACGATCTTACTTTTGACCAATAGCCGCGTCATGAATGATGAAAATGAGGCTGAGTACTATGCTTGAGAGTTAAAATGATACTCATCCACCCTAGACATGGAATGTTTTATAAATGGAAAGAGCTAATAAAATGGCTGAGGTAGCTTCTTAATATATAACTGAGCAGAGTTGTTCCATTTTTCATAAAATTTCTGATAGCTCATTTGGTTTTCTGCAAGTACATACTCATGAATTTTTAACAAGTATGGCGGAGGCGAGTAGCACTAGGACACTTAGAGGCTACTAAAATTGGTTGGCCAGACAAACTCATTTGATGCTAATTCTCTAGATTTGGTATTTAAAAAAAATAAAAAATAAAATAAATAAAAATAAAAAATAAAAAATAAAAATAAAAATAAAATAAAAAGTAGTGATTTTGACAAGATAAAGGGTAGTAAGCTCAGGTTGATACAATTTAGTATCCCTTTCCTATTTATGAGAACGGTAACCGAAAACTGGCATGAAGCTAGCTTAATGAGATTTGTCATTGGGAGTGAAGAGTGGAAGACATACAAACTGAAAACTGAACAAGCCTTCCACTAATACAGATAATTAAAACTTTAAGAGAATGAGATAACTTTGATCGAATCCTAAAGAGGTACTTACTGGAAATGTTTAAATTTTTGAATGCAGTTAAGAATATGATTAATGGGCATGAGATATCATAAAAGGTCAAACCCAATCGCGCCCTCATTTTAATGGGGCTTTATCATGCCAATGACATCACACAGGTTTGTATCTTCCTATGCTTCTTTGGGAGTATTAGCACAAGAACCATCCAGCATAAATTGAGGTTATCCAACTATGCTGGCAAGGGATAACCGATAATAAAGGATTATCACCTCAAGTGCATTAGCAA
>LBNU01034009.1:6913-26621 GCA_014162995.1 Artemisia annua
AGTGCCCATGTGTGTACCGGTAATACTTAGATTCTAGAACTTGCGTTAGTGACCATTCCGAGTCCACAAGTGAGACTACATTCGTGTAGATTAGGATTAACTACATGATAAGAGGCATTAGGATAACCCTTGTTTTAAACCTGTATTATAATTACATTGGCTACATTGGTCAAGTAATTCTCCCACACCTTTGCGATGTACCCATTTTTGGTACACGATACCCCTGGTACACCCCTCAGAGCCTATCCCTTTCGTTTCTAACTTTAAGCATCATACTTAAAGGAAGAATTTGTTTACAATCCACCCCCAAATGTGCAACCAAATCGCCTTAGCCTACCTTGTATGCACTCACCTTTAGTGCATTATTGTTATTTGTTAAACCCTTGTCAATTATCTAATCGGTTACATTGTTGCTAAGTCGAGTCATATCTTGTACATATTGTTTTGGGATGATTGGGACTCATGGGTAAAGTACTAATGTTATGGAGTAATGGGGAAGAACATCATTTATTACCCCCATATGTGCTAAACGTTTTCAAAAAGTACTCCAAGTGTTTTAATTATTTCAATTCGAGTCGTAGAACAGTAAATGTAAAGTATGTAAAAGTTCAAGTGTAAGGGGAAAGCTTAATCCCCATTGATGTATTATTTTGGATGGTAGGGTAAAAAGGTATACATAAAAAAAAAAAAAAAAAAAATCGAAAAATACAAAAAAATTAGAGAAAGAAAAGAAAAGAAAAAACATACGTACTACCATCCACACCTATCTTTTATTTCTTAGTTTTGTTTTGTTTTTGATAGTTTAAGATTGAGTCTAGTCTTGGCTTGGCAACGCCACTTGTATATGTAACTAAATAAGATGATTGACTAGCCACCATTAAACTATCCATTATCCAACCAAACCGTGTTTTTCCATATCCCTAAACCTCCCGTTATAACCCTTTTGTAAAGCCCTCTTTGATAGTTATCCTAGGTGCTTACGCCTTAGTGGAGAAGGTTTTCGATCCTCTCTTAAGCCTATGGTAATCTATTTATTATGACAGGTAGTGAGTGATATTGTCCATTTCCTTTATATTATATCTACATATTATCAACCGAGAGATGTGAGTATCCAAACACTACATGAGAGGTGCTAGTATATTTTCTCCGTGCTTATTTTGAGTAAAGTGGAACGACTAAATATTGTAATTACTTTTAAGTTCACATTATATTACCTCTAACTTGTTTTTCAATTGGGAATAAAAGCGCATTTGCTTTAGGACAAGCAAATCTCAAGTGTAAGGGTATTTGATGAGACAAAAAATGTTACGTTTTTAGGGGTCGGTTTGAGTCCTAATTCGTATGTTTTTTGTTTGGATTTCACCCAAAGTCGTTTCTTTTCTCATTTTAGGTACTTTTGAAGGGAAAATCACAAAAGAAGCATTTTCGGGCGCTTTCGGAGTGAAAAAGTGCGGAAAACAACAAAAACTCAAAAGACCTTAAAGAGCACACAAGGTGACGCCGTCAGGAACAAGTGAAGTCCAGAATTGGAAAAATACTCGTGACGGGCCAGAGAGTTCGTAGTGCAAATTGGTGACGCCGTCAACCAAGGCAGTCAGATCTGGAACCAGCAATTATGACCACGTCAAGGAAGGCCGTCTGAAAACCCTAATCGCCGAGCTGACGACGTCACCTATTGGGTTGACGCCTTCAGCCTGCGTTTTCTATATATATAGAACGATTTTTCTTTACTTAATATATAACTTGGAGAACTAGAGTCGAATTTTGGTGTGAAGAACTTTAGGGTTAAACCCTAGTTCATGTATTAGTGACCTTAGAGGGTATCCCAACCCCTCTAACTTGCATTTTAATCCAGATCAAGTCTTTATTATCAATAGTATTATTTTTGTCGGTACCAAGTGAATCTGCTATAATCATCGAGTGATCAGACTATGCTATAAAATTGCTTCTATGCTATTCAAATGGCTTATTTCACTGTAATATCACGTGACCCATACATAAATAATGTCCTATATGAAGGCAATGTTATAAGCTTTTTGGTTTTACGTTACGAATTGCTCATGTATTCGAAAACTTTTGGACTTAAAACTTATTCATCATTGTGCTGGAATATTAGCCTTGTTTTGAGCAGTGCGAACACAGGTTTACTCTTTTTCAAACTTTTGTAGGTAAAACCCCTCACAACAGTGTTCTTGTTTTTACCGATAATTTTTTGGATAATTCATAGGTTATTTAGAACGAGGTTTCAGAGATGTTACTAATATTACAACTATGCCCATATTATTTACGATTCATCCCAAATAGAAGGCTTTAGCAGATATAAGACGACGGATCACATCTCTTCTTAGGGAGAGTCTTTATACAAATTGTTAACTGTTTTAATTGTATGATCTACTGTATATGTTGTCATTCTTTGAGTGATTGAAGCTACGACCATTTTTATGCTATAGCAGTAATGGTAACTTAAAGTTCATAGAATATACAGATCAACCAACTAATTGCTAAAGTGATCGCTAGTTAGGATAAAAAGCTCTTGTTCTATGTATCAGCGGAACTTTTGAGAACGAGTCTACATGAAGTAGACATTTTAGAGATTTAGATCCGGATTATGAACCAAGCCACTGTACCATTATGTTTCAAAAAGGGCAATTAATTATTTTTGCCAAGTCTCAACAGGCAAGTATACCTAAATGCCAACAAATTACCACTTATTTAGGGGAAATTCATTTCAAAAGCACCACCGTCTCCATCTACCATCCCACAATAGGACTAAAACCAAAAATCTTTCAAAAGTATGAGGGATAACATTGATTTCATTCAAAAAAAACAATTTCATGGTCATTATCAATGCCACTAATCGATTATTAATGACACTTAGTAAATTACATTTTAGGGTCTTTATCTTGTAGATTGCATTCTGCACACACCACAAACTATCGAGGTGATATCTACTTTACTCTTATATGACACAACAGACCATTAACTGATATGAGAATCATGACTATAGCTGCACTCATAACTAAAATTAATCTTGAAAAATTTAGAAGAATAAGATAGGATTCCATTTGGAACTTCCGAACTATTTATAATAGTTACGGAAACAAACAACTAGATGAACGGCGATTCATGTTTTATGGATCTCTATATCTACGTCGAAGCTTGGTAGCTCTTTTCCCATAACAAGCATAATAATAATTTGATGCCACCATATTCACAAGCATCGTGTAAATTAAGGTTCATAATCTCTACCCCTTTGACAAAAGTACGCCTAACGATTAGATTAGAACCCTAGTTTATAGAAGTAGGACCTCCCGCTTATTAAGACCCGAAGCAGAGATTCACTCTGCCAAGCTATTCCTGTGGGAACATAAGACCCAGTTGTGTTGTTTATGAACATAGGCGAACGATTTTACTGAAAGTCAAATGGTACCAAAGCAGCAACAGAATTATCGCTTCTTTCATTCATCAAGCATACACATCTACCAATAGCATAACATGCATCTCTTTGAAACCGATATCTCATTTCTATACTATTGAGTGGGTAGGCATGATCTCGTTTCAGCAAGAGAATTCTGATGATCCTACAACTCTATAGTTATGTAGGTACACAAAACAGTTATAAATTGAAATAGTATAGGACAGTTGCCAATAGTTATGATACAAACGAAATCTACTCACATGATGGTCATAACATATCCTGTGTCATCTTTCAACGAGTAAAATCAATGCTTTGACCGTGGTTAAACATTCCCTTTTTTACGTGAGGTGACTTAAGAACCATTAAATCTTCTTTGAAATTACCCCTAGGCATGTTTACTAAACAACTCGTTCAATTGTTACATTATAGACATGTCGTTCAGAATCTAATTACATTCAACCACTTTGATAGGATAATAGAAGACATACGTTTCATTCAGTACATTTCCTAGAAAAAATCATATTGGATCTGAATTAGAATCCTTAGCGAGACTATAGTTTAGAATTCTTTTCATTCCTTAGAGTACCTTTCTTCACTTTATGAATCTATATCAGGCCCTTTGATTCCCCACATTTGTGTCACATGATCTAATATTCATTCATATTTCTCCACTTCTCTTATATTTCTGCAAACACCCATCTTACATACAATATAGAATTGCGTCTACTCTAGTACTTTTCTTTTACTCCTCCTTTGGTTATGGGTGTTTTCATTTATACGATGACATCTCTGCCAATAATTCCCCTACTTTCTTCGTTATTCTTATTATTTTGTAGTTCAATCGGTGATAGGGTTTTGATCTACTCTAATGTTTTGTTAAACCGATTTCACATTTTTTTAGAATTTGTCGCCTGGTTTTTACTAAGCGATTTTCAATTACAATCTAACAAATCCATAGGTAGTTCCTGTTCATGGTGGATGACCTCGCACCGTTTCCGCGAGCTCAGTTCTTAGGAGGTTGACATCCCTTTCTTCCGAGATTGTAAATACCCTATTGCAGTCTTCTCTTTCCTAAGCGATTTCTTCTAAGTATTTACGTAGTAATACGAATTGATCGATATTTGTCCTTGTATTCATTTTACTTAATGCATGTCATTTACTATTCATATATATAATTATGCCATATTTCTTGTGTCGTATACTACCCTTATATCATTTGTAGCTTTCTTTTCTTACAAATCAGCTCTAAAATCTCTATGGCCTTTTCAGAACATTCCCATTAAGGCTTTCTTTTTTACACTCTAAATTCTTGATGTATCCTCGCTGGCGCATATTTCTCAAATATTTCTAACTTTTTGTCAGCATCTATTAAAGCCAATCATATCCTCATACTCTATCTACATCATTCTTCCTACTGTATCTAGTAGATTGATGACATTCTATCTAATCGTTATTCTATTCCAACAGTTGCCAGTTTACACCTAGCCTTCATCATAGTCTTCCTATTATCCAAGGTACTTGTTCTTTACATCTCCCTCAATAAAATTCTCCCCTCTTTTTAGTTTTAAGTTACAGCACATGTCATCTTCTAAAACTTAAATTCTTCCACTAAAATTTACTTATTCACAGGCATATGACACTTAATTAGATATAACAATGTAATAAGTGCTACGAATTCTTCATTTTCCTTGATTCTCTATACTGTACTACCTCTATAATACTAACCAGATTGATGAATAAGCATTCATGCCATCACATACTCATAGTATTTCACTTAATGCCTCCTGTCATTGTGTCACTCCCAATCCTTAATGTTATAGTCCTAGAGTTTTCTATGAGCCAAGCTCATACTAGCCAGTCTTTATATTCAACAACCATACCTCTACACATAGCTGATAGCAAGACTGTGTAGTTTATGGTTTTAAGTTTAGGGCATTGGTATTGTGCAATAGGTGTTACGGGTTTCACTACATTATTAGTGTTGTTCGCGTCGTCACCGGCCATCTTAAAGGTGTTTATAATCTTCACCTTCTACCTGTATGAGAATTCCTAACTAGTGTGGTGTCACTTAATACTACGGGAACAGAAATAGTTATCCGGGAATCCTAATAGTACGGGATCAATATATAAAGTTCTTGGGATTTCCTAATAGTGTAAACAAGTATCTATACTATGTAAACGAAATGAAATCCAAAATTTAAATTTGTTGTGACCTCGTTGTTGTGTCAAAACCACAACGTGTATTCCCTTTTATGTTGGCACTAGAATGTTATGCCAACTATGTTTTCCTTTCCCTTGTTCACCCAAGTCAATTCACGTACACCCCTTGATGTTGTCGAATTGCTTTCCAATAACCACACCTTTACCACGTTGTTCCTTATTCTTTCCTTTGTGTCATCTTGATATCAAACGTGCCCTAGACCTTTTTGTTTGTCTCAGCTTACCTCCAAAAGTCACCAAAAACTTTCGGTAAAACAACAAGTTTGGTTGCTTGTTTTTTTTTTGATTTCCAATTTCTTCTGATCACAAAGTGCCCAAAAATATCCTACGGTATTTAATCAAACAAACGGATTTGTTTGTTCTTTCTTCTTCTAATACTATCAATGGTAGTACGTCTCTAAACAAGGCTTGCGATATGCTTATGTCCTTGTCGTCTTTGTTGCTTGTTCCTTATCTAACGCGTTCCATAATACTTTCTTCTTTCCTTCCTTTTTGTTCCACACCGTGCGTTCCCAAAACAAATACCCTTCGGTATTTTTAACAAAACAATTGATCAGATTGTTTCCTTCGTTGTTGTTGTTCTAGTATTGCTAGCGTGCCTCCAAACAATTCTAAGATTGTTTCTTGTTTCCTCGGTACCGTTTATATCCAAGCAACTTTTTCTCCTTTCCAAACGTGTTGCGTTATGTATGCAACAGTAGGTCTTCCTTTTCTTGACGTCATTTTCTTCCAATTTGTTGCGTTAAAGATGCAACAAAAGGGTCTCCTGGTTTGTTGTCAAAGTTTCTGCAAAACTTTTGTTTCGTTGTTTTCTTTCCTGCCGCGTACAACAACCACAACAACACAACCAATAAGTCACCACTATGTTTGGTGCCTTCTCGATTGCAATTTCCACACAAGTACGGTCGTGCACTTACTTTCCTTGCATCTTAGTTATCCAGGCAACGTGTGTTGCGTGTTATTTTCCTGAAACAAAGTTCCAGCTTCCTAGTTTCGCCTTTTGGTTTCCTACTCGGTCTCGTTAAATGTTTTCTGGTTTCGAAGTGTATAACGAGTGTTGCTCTTGATGCCAAATGTTGGTCCCAAAGTGAGTCGATAATGAAATTGCGATAAGTATATTCTGAATAACTAAATCGTCCTAGCCTTTATAACATTACATGTATATCGGTATTTATACTAAACGAATGGTTGCCACTTGAACCATCGTGACTATTCGAAGGGTTGTGGTTAATCGACACACCCTTTCATGTTTTTACAGAAATATCAAATAACTAACTTAACTAACTAATCGGTTATTAAATTTCCTTTTAACGATTTTGGTCATTCGAGTTTAGAAAGAAGCAATATCGAGATTATTGTTTTCAAATAATACCGATGTTTAATTTGGTCTACAAATACAGAATTTATATTTATTTAAGCAACACAAAGATATTGTGCACAAGTATTAGTATAATCTAATGTTAGAGGACCACTACCACACGCCACACCTATTCTGTCGTTCTTCAACATCTAAACTCAACTTGGGATCTGTGTGTTTCCTCTCTGTCATTTATTCCGTTTAACTACCACCTCAGGAATGCGTATTTTCTTAACTGCGTCGGGATTCCTTGGAAAATAGAGTTCAGCTTATTTCTTTTGGTGTGCCACCAAGTTACCGGTGACTATGAAATCTCTACAATGATTCCTTTCATTCACATGTCTGGTCAATCAATGTTTCAATGATCGGATCAACGGAATCAGTGTATTTTATGTTACTTTTGTCATCGGGGTACTTGTGTCATAGTGTGGCTCTTGCTCGATCCAGTGACATTCGGGCCGTTCAAAGGATATATTTCTTTGTATTTTCTTTCAATCTTCTGCACGTGTTTGTCAAGTCTCCTACTCTGTGCTGTTTCGCCCTTACCATGTGGTCAAATCGAGTTCAAGAAAAGTAAAAGTGCAATATTTTGTGTTGTTTCAGTGGGTAATTAGATCTGTAGAATACCTTGGTCTTTTTCAAAGTCTTTCAATCATGTAGTATTTCCATTTAACAAGTCAATCATGTTTGGCTTGTATGAGACATCTTGCCTCTCATGTTTGTAACTCAATTCAGAAAATGTGGATACGGCAATGCCAAAAACCATAAAAATGTGAGATATGAATTTCAACCAACTCTTCATTGATATCAATCAGTTATTCTGGATCGTTCAGTTACAGCATAAAAAGAGGAATAAATGAGCTTCTACAAACATTGACTTATGAATCATATCGGTCATAAACCTAATCTGTTATACATTACATCGAGCTTGCATAATTTTTTGAAGCAAGCCACTTCTCTGTTAAAACCATAGCTTCTTTTGGCTTGTATTGTGCCACTGAATGCCCCGCACCCTGCAATGGATATAGTTGAAGACGTATTGAGATAATATACTTAAATGTTTGAAACCGTTGCTAGTGTGAATACCAACCATACTATAAGAAATGGTTGGCAATATTAATAAAAATCATAAAAATTTTATGGCAGTGAGGCTCTTACTTTAACCGTAGCAAATGTTAATGAATAATCGTCCTGTGTGTATGTCATCTCATAGCTGGAAGAAAAACCAACAAATTAGTAAAAAATAGAACTGAAGTATGCGGGTACACATATGAAGTTGATTCTCACCCTCCAACTTGACTGTTAACATAGAATGGCTCCCATGGACTTGCAACGGCAAGATTAAGAGAACCTATCCATTCTTCGATTCCAACATAGGGAAATGTCATATCATGATCACCACTGCCAAACAAATGTCATATATCATGGTACATTCATCAATAATATCTTTATATGAAATGGAGAGTATTGTTTCATTACCTAAAGATCAAAGCTCGACAATTTTTACTAACAAGTTTCTTATGGAAGGAATAGCTACTGTGGATATCATAAGAGTAGCAGAATGTGTCATTTTTCCCTTCAACATAGTGCATAGTCGTGTTGAAGAACTGCCACGTTCCGATCGTTCCCTGAATGGAAATGGATCAAATATAGTTGAATGATAATCTGGAATTCACATCTTTTTCACGTCATATAGAGCTAAATTGATGTACCTTGCGAATGTCAAGAGCTTGTTGCACAGCCTCATCATTTGCCCAAATTGCTGCAAAATCGTAATAGTATTCCTGGAGGAGTAAAAAGAAAACAAGGTGTTGTCAGTTTCTCAATCCACGTTACTCTTGTTTCAAGTTTTATACTCGAGATTAAACATGGAAATAGAGATGTTACTCGGCAGTATGGCTTCACATCTGATTTATTACAAAGTGGCTCTAATATATCTTCCATGTTTATTCCACTTGTGCACTGCAATTAGAAATTTTTAGATGGCTACATCTTTAATTCAGCTAATGTGTTTCTACTCAATGCACATAGCCTACCTCTTTGTATCGGTTAAGACTCTCTGTGCACAACAAATTCTCGGTCTCGGCGTTCACATAATTACCACGGCAATTTGTTATTGCGGACTACAAAATTAAACTACATGTTATAATAGCATACTGGTAGTTTAATGGTAATTTGTTTGCCGTCTAGACTCTAGAATTACCTTATAGATATCATCCGATATAAGTGCCATACGATGAGCAAATTCAACTCTAGAGTTGAAATCCATGAATTTATCGGTTAAAGGACTACAGAGAATGTAACCCTGTGTCAAAAATCAAGAAAGAAATATTATTTTCATTTTTGTAGATGGGATTCCATAACTCAAGGGGTTAGACTGTTTACTTGGATATTCAATGCAGGTTGATCACCACGCTCGTTAGCTATAGAAACAGATGTTTCCAAAGATCACAATCCTTATAGGGCACGCCAAAAAAAAACAAAAGAAACTGAATTAATTTGCAAAGAAATTATCAACTTACCATTGTACAATTCCAATGTAACAATCGGAGTCACAAGTCCCATGTAAGAAATACCCGATATGTATAGAGGGTTTTTCAAGAACTTAGGATGGTCAATTAGAAACTGTTTGTAAATCAACCAAAATATATGTATATGAGTTTCTAAGCTTTGAATACGAAAACAAGTTCGAAAAAGAAAAAGACGTTATTTAGACCTTTCTAAGAAAATCGTGAGCTTGCTTCACCACAATGCTATCGCTACTAATTGATGCTTCTTTTGTTGTTGCGTACGAGAATCCAGCTCCAGCAGGCATATCAACAAATATGACATTAGNCCATGTAAGAAATCCCCGATATGTATAGAGGGTTTTTCAAGAACTTAGGATGGTCAATTAGAAACTGTTGTAAATCAACCAAAATATATCTATATGAGTTTCTAAGCTTTGAATACAAAAACAAGTTCGAAAAAGAAAAAAGACGTTATTTAGACCTTTCTAAGAAAATCATGAGCTTGCTTCACCACAATGCTATCGCTACTAATTGATGCTTCTTTTGTTGTTGCGTACGAGAATCCAGCTCCAGCAGGCATATCAACAAATATGACATTAGCCATCTACCAAAAAAAAACATAACAAGCTTTAACTAGTATATATAGATAGTGAAATTAGTAATACTTTGTTATGCCAAAATATAAGTATATCACTGTAAATTGCACAAAAAGTATAAACCTTTGTCCATGAGTTTGGATTCAACGTCATTGTGATGTTTTCAGGAGCATTGTCAAAGTTGAAACTAAATGGACCTGGAAGAGAAAAAAATTATGTTCAGGAAGAGTTTTACAATTTCACTAGAATGAACAAAACAGACGCTGGTGACTTAGACTTGTGCATTCTTATTAACCAGAAATTAACATAAATTGCTCAACGCCAACAAGAATTCATGGCTCCACATGGGGTGGTATCTTCATAAACCAAGTACATGATGGAAAACAAATTATAAGTCTATATATATGCTAGTATATAACAAGGTTTCGATATGCATGTGTACTGTGTTACTACATTTATAATTCCTTGTGCACAATCGACTCCATCATAAGTTTACACAATCATGCCTTATACGGAAAGTAGGTTCTCATATTCTATATGCTTGATCATATGTATTTGCCATAGCCTTTAAGCGACAAATTTACTAGTGTTTTAGAGAGAGAGAGAGAGAGAGAGAACTATCTTACAAAACATTGATAATCAGCAACACAAACTAGCCACATGCCTAAGGACAATATGCCACATGTCCTAAGGACAATATGAGAGTGCTATCATCATAAAAGCATTTGAAACTACAATTAGATATAGCATTGTAATTTTATTCACGTTTGGCTTAATTCCTTTTGAATCTATTGTGCTTTCGATGTATCCTAATCAAAAGGCTTTTTTCTAGACATATCCTAATCAAAGGCTTTTTTCTAGGTAGATGTGTTAAGATAATATGTCTATAGAGGGAAGTGATACTCACACCACATAAATTGATGCACACACCACAATATCCACATCACTAATGCATATTATTTTGAAGAGTTTATTAATTAATCGAGTATTAATTTATCGAGTTTGTACTGTATGATATACAATATAAACCAAAATATATGCATACCGTCATTATATTTATGTACTCTATTAGAGCATCTCCAATGTATGTGTATGGAGCATCTCCATGGTGGCAGGCCAGGAGTCTATATGAAGTCTATGTACATAAACTTTCATTGGAGCACCAAGGTTATAGAGTTCATGTGTATAGGCTAAAGAAAACTAAAGTGGGTTCAACCAACTTAGGGCGAAGGGTGTGGTTGAGGGTTTTCTCTCGCCACATTAGCTTTATATCATCAAAAAATATCTTTTTTATCTTTTCTTTCAACTTTCCCTCAACCATTGCAGCACATTTTTTTTTTTTTTTTTTTTTTCCTTCCTATATTTTATCATTTATAAATACCCTAAACACATATCCCCATATAAGACACATGAAATAAAAAAATGTTTCCTATCTCATTGATATCTCACGGGACTATAGTGCCGAACGAAAACATTTTTTATGTTTGCCGTTGGGAAAGGAAAGGTATGGGATTTTGCTTGTTTCGTTCTGGGAGGGATCATTTCTTATTGTTTTGCGCCCCACACCCTCTAAACTTATTAACCAATGATATAAAGTTAAATTGGTTATTTGAGTTGTTTATAGACTATATAAAGTCTAGATCGTTGTAGAAGCAAGTTTATATGTTTTGTAATTTATAAAAAAATGATATAGAAACACTACAAACTTGATAATGTCTATAACATTGAAAATGCTCTTACTTTATGCATAAATGTTTATATTCAGTTTAGTAATCAATGCTTGGGTTAGGATAAAATAAGAAATAAAATTAAAATAAAAAGAGTGGGAAGAAACCACAACCGCATATTTCAGATGCATCTATGTTATAGATCTCCAACTTTTTTTGAGATGCGTGACTGAAATTTCTTCTCATTATTGTCATTTCAACTTATCTTCTCACTAGATCTCTTCCCATCAATGCTTTGTAAAGATGATCGGTTAGGTCAAGGACGATAACAGACTCAAAGGTAGACCTTCCACTATAAAGTTGTGTTGAAGTTTGTAGAATCATTTTCAGGACATTCAACATAAAAATACTGTAATTATTATAATTTTTTTATTCTTAATATGTTTTTACTTTATGTGATTTACAAAGCTAAATACACGAAAATATATTTAACAAATATCAAAAATACACTACTTGTTTACTACATCTTGGAATATGTTGGGAAGCATTTTTAGCAGATATCATATACACTACTTGTTTAAAATGTTGGGAAGCATTGTATATATCGTCTCTTTTTTAATTTGCCACTGTCTATGTTTAAAATGTTGGAAATATTGTGAAGCATTTTATAAATCATCTTTCCTTTTACCACTACTAGAAAGTTGAGTTTCACTGACGGATTTTCCGACGGACTATTTTCCGTCGCTAATTACCGACGGTACTTTGTCAGATTACCGACGGGTGTTACACCCAAATTGGAACTATGCTTTTCCTACCAAGTTCTGACAGATTTCCGAGAGATAAGTTTTTCATCGGAAATTCGCCGGTAATTTTCTTAATCTACCGACGGCTTTCCGACGCCATACCGACAACCATGCCTATTCATCGTTAATCTATTGGAAAACTTCAATTTTATTACTCAGTTTTAGATTTCCCTCTTATGCTCTTTCTTTCCCTCTAGAAACCAGAAACACTTTTAGATTCCCCTAAAATATAAAAACACCCAAATCATATTTAACTAATTCCATATAGTCAACGAGATGCAAGTACTCAAATCATAATCTGATCTAAACACCAAATTCTATTTAATCAAGTAAGTTTCCATCACATTCAAATTACAACCATGCCTAATTACCGACCATAGAAAATCCGACAAGCTATTTTTGTCACAAATCCGTCGGAAACCACTTGTAGCGACGGATTCCGACAGAAACGGCTGTCGCTAAAGACCTGTCATGTAGTAGTACCGATGTAGCATTTTATATATCATTTTTTGTATTTAACGATGTATCACGAGGGTAGCTTGCTACTACTTGCTAGTAATATAGTTAGCGATGCTTAAAAAGATCACTGTTAACAAAATCCTTTTAATATTGCTTATTGATTTTAGCATCAGTTAGTATATATTAATAAATTTGAAGATAAACGAGAAAGATATACTACAAAACAGAAGCAGCAGCAAGTGGAAGTGTGGAACTGCTAAAAGATAAGTCATGGGGATGATTAATTACAATTGTCAGGTAGGGACACGTTTTGGCGGTCGTTTTGGACATTCCCAATAAATATTTACTAATCTTCTAAGTAAAAGTTTGTGATAAAATGCAAATATCTGTTTGCACGTCCGCTGAAACATGCAAACACCGATCTATACAATATTCCACGGAGATATACAGCCAAATAAAAGACACCTCAAGTTACGTACGAGAATGTTACATCGATTCATATGCAAGAACATACGTGTCATTTCTTTATATTTCACGGTTCATATTCATTAAGTAGATAAAGTTCATTAGATAAACACTGACATTGTGCATGAAGCTTAACACATAAATGAACTTAACTCAAGTTCTCTTTGAAGAAAGATGTACTAGTTCTTAGCATTTGAAACCTTCAAATTCCACATAAACATGTTTACAGATCAAAAGTACAGTATATAAGAAAAACCAACATTATTACAGTCATATGTATAATGAGCTAGTAATAATTAAAATACTCCAATAAGATCTCATTTTGTTATTTTTTTGCTGAAATCATTCAACTATATTTAATATATGCCACCTACTTAGTATGCAAAACTTGTATGGAGAATGTGTTCGTAAGAATTTATTTTTGCTATTATAAATGGATCTCTTTAACTTACATACATGCATGGTTCTATGAGAAAGATTACATTTTCAATAATCTACCATGTGATTCTTGATATAGGCAAAACTTGATAACAATATAAAATAGTTTCGATTGTTGATACATCTTGATAAATAATTTTTTACATATTAGCATTAACATCTAGATAATTTGGCTCTAAACTTATAAACTAGTCTAGATAGTCGTAATCGTGCCGTACAAACTACGTTTTTACCATAATCTAATTAGTTAAGCTATAGATGTTGATGTTTAGAAAACATTTACACAACACTAATAAGCAAAAAAATAATGTCAATGACTCTACCTTACAATACTTTCTAAAATTCTAAACCAAAATAGCATTAGACACTATCACACAAATAAAGGTATAGGTTTCAACAAAAGCTACAGGTGTTCCATTTTCGAGAGTTTTATAGCATGCATCACACTTCAATATATCAGTCGAGTTTCTTAATGGAAGCGGCAGCGCAATTAAAGAAAATCAAACACGACTCACTATTTTGGGACACGGTGCATTATTTAACAAAATTAGCATTAACACTATGACACAAAATTCATGAGCGTCCGGACCCGAGACCCACCCTGGTTCCATTCGGCTATCTCTTAGCTTGTTACTATTTCTAGCGTCTCGCAAGCATTTTAATATATCAGATTTCTGAAAAAAATTGAATGGCAAGATGTTTTAAAAAGTGCTTATGCCAATATAAACAAAGGTTTACCGATTTGATAAAAGAAGGTAATAACAGCAGAACAACCAGGACCACCGGTAAGATAAAAGATGAGCGGATCTTCTTCTGGATTTCGTTCCGATTCAACGAAATAGTAGAAAAACTGCGCTTCTTCCTTCTCCCCTATTCCCACATACCTATAATACAAAAGTTGTACGTACTTAGAACTATATATATTCGTGAACATAATATTCGTAAAATGGAACAAAGAAGTCATTTCGATCTTTTGTTAACTCTCAAAAGTCACGTAGATTAGTTAGTCAGAAAATTCAAAAATATACTAGTTACTAAAATAATGTTTCAACATTTGAGGACAATTTGGAGAAGACCTAAGAACCACTTTCGGAATTAAGCACAAGTTTTCACACAGTACGTAAAATTTAAGATTCATACCCGGTTTCCAGTTTGAAAGGAAGTTCGCCAGGATATCCAGGAAGACTTGTAACAATCGTTTTGGAATTCGTGGGAACTGTGAAGTGAGACTGAAGTGTTAGAAGGAGTAGGAGTGACGAAAACGTGACTATCTTGGATCGGCACTCCATTCTTCGAATTTTGTTTGAATTCCATTTTGTGGGTTGGTTTGCTATATATAGAAAACCTAGAATATGGTTTACTATATAAAATCTTGTTACAAAGTTTTTTTTATTTTTTTTATTTATTTTTTTTCTTTTTATTTATTTATTTATTTATTTTAGTTGTACTAAAGTCTCTAATCAATTAAATATAATATATTTTAAGTGCTAAAAACTTGCTGCTAGAGAGTCAACAACGTACTATAACAACGTGTTCTATACTTCTATGAAACAGAAGATTTAAAGTCATGATTCGTCATCAATTTTTTCTTCAATTAACATAGAGATATTCGTAAGGGAATTCGTCATCATTTTTTTTTTTCAATTAACACATCTAAACCAGGATTTTCCAGGCGTGATAGATAGTCGGCAGCTAGATTCTCGGCTCCCTTTTTTCCTTTATTTCGATGTTAAATTCTTGAAGTAATAGAACCCATCGAATTAATCTTGGTTTCCTGTCTTGTTTATTGAACAAGTATTTTAATGCAGAATGGTCTATAAAGACAATGGTTTTTGATAGAATAAGGTAGGACCAAAATTTGTCGAATGAAAAAACTACAGCTAAGAGTTCTTTCTCTGTGGTGGAGTAATTTTCTTGTTCATCACTTCATTATCAGGTCGGGGATTTAGATGTATTCCTAAATTAATTGTTGTTTTCATCAGGATAGGGGGTGGTTTAGTAGCTCTCCCATTTCTCGTTGTTATTGCATTAAGTGACTTAGGTTCAGTTGTCCTGTCATGAAAAACTTTTGTTAGTTGTTCTATTTGTTTCTCGATTTTTGTGATTGCTGCCCCTTGGTTTGTGAAAGCAGCTTTGCTAGAAGTTTGGAGTTCCTTAAGCATTTTTAGGTTCTATTCGTACCTTTGTTCCGACTGGTTGACTAAGTTTTCAAGATCATTTTCCATCTTAATTAGACATCCATTTTGGTATAAAGGGTCGGAGTCAAGGTTAAGAGTGATGTTATTATTGGAATGGGGTTTATTATTAGACATTATTTCGACTTCCTTTTCCGGTTTGCTCAATTGAACTATTATTGAGGCTATTTCTTCTTTCTCATTTTCTTTAGTGGTCTCCTCATGCCAGATCCTAAAATGGTCTGCTATTTCTTGTATTGCATTTTTGGCATCGTTCGCAATCATCCTAGGGATTGGCCTTTGCGAAACGATCAATTGCCTAGTTTCCGACGTTAATCCCTTGATAAAAGGTGATGATAAAAACGATCGCATAAAAAACACAACGGTCTCACAAAATGTAACTTCATTCGAATAAAAACGTCTACCAACTCATTGGACAATTGTTACAAATATGATAGAGTCGCACAGTCTAACGATCGCAAAAGAATAATTTTTTTAACAAAAAATTAAAAAAGTGCCAATTTGAATGGAAATCCAACTTTTATCTTTACTACTTATAATAGAAAAATGGTCAAAAGTGAAATGTTGAGTTTTCAAGTGAAATGTTGAGTTTTCAACAATGGTCAAATGAGAGAGAAAGTGAAATGTAATTAATACTCTTATTAAAACACCCCAATACTTAAAAGTACAATTATTTATTCACATTGTACAACCAAATTAAATCATATCTACAAAATTAAATACAACCAATTCAAACACAAATCGGGTTGACTCGGGACACTTCAAACCCGGCGGGTTGACTCAGTTTAATTTGATCTGTTTTCGACCCAACCTAGAAAGTTGACCCGGTTTAAATACAACTAATTCAAACACAAATCGGGTTGACCCAGGACGCTTTAAAACCGGCGGATTGACCCAGTTTAATTTGACCCATTTTCGACCCAACCTAGCAAGTTGACCCGGTTTAAATCTGTGGAAAACTAGAAGGGGGGGGGGTTGAATAGTTTTACGCCTTTTTAATTTATTAAAACTTTGTTTATGAAAACACCAATCCGAACTTTATATGATACCGAAAGACTTGCACAATTATAAACAATGATATCAACAAGTATATAATATGACAAGTATGTAAGTAAGCAAGTAAAAAGATAGAGATGGAAGGATGGCACCGTGAGACAAATGATTTATAGTGGTTCGGCTACGAATATCCTCTTCGTCCTACTCCACTCCCCGAGCACCTAACTCGGGAGTTTTCTTCACTATGTCAACAAGCTCCCTTATGGCGGAGAAAACCTTACACGACTTTTGCTTACACCAATTTACGACACTAAGCTAAATGTCGGGTCCTAATCCTAGCTAGAACCAATCTCACAACACACCACAACTTATCACTACTTCTTCACTACTTGTACACACCTCAACTTCTTCACTACTACACACCACTTCACTACTTCACTACTTAATCTTCTTCTCTACCCAACTTCTATTCACAACTAGCTCTCCTAGAACTACTTACTATAAACACACCACTACTTTACAAATGCTATACACAATATACACAACAAATATACAATACTTCTTAAACTTGAGGTTGAAGAAGTATTCTTCTTTGCACTTTGGATGAGGATGGATGATGAGGGATTGAATCACTTGAATCTAGGATTAATAATCAAATGATCAAAGGGTTTTAGAAGATGTTTAGAGAGATTTAGATCTGAAAATTTTCGTGCAAGAGGTATATAAAATACCAGGTTTGAGGTGCTATTTATAGGAGAAAATTTCTGACAGATTCTGACAGAGGAGCGTGGCCGGCCCCCTTAATTCATGGCCGACCCCCTTAAAATTAAGGGGGCCGCCCAGCTGTAACGGCCAGAAAATCTGTCTTTTAGTGGGGAAAGTTTATTTGGTGAAAAACTAACTGATTTTGGTTAAAAATTTGAATTCATATATTTAGTATGATTTAAACATTTTCTTTTATTACCAAAAGTATTTTTCAAAAATATATAATATGTTTATATTATTAAATAAAATTTTTAATAATGAATTAAATACCCCTTTGATCATGAGATGTATTAAGCACTAGTTTATTCATACCTTAAGTGATAAGTTGGATAAAATGATATAAACTAGCTTAATACTTGTTTACGTAGTAATCTTACGTTTAATGATTTTACATTTTGTGATCGTCAAAACGTAGAGATATCGAAAAATATAAATAACGTTTTATGCATTATTTATGTCAACAATCTCCTCCTTTTTGATGATTACAAAACCTAAACTCATTAAACAAAAATTAGTATATATACAAGTATTATTGTGAGTTTATATCAATTCTCCCCCTTTTTGTTAGCATCAAAAAGGTTATCCCGATATGAACTCCCCCTTGACGTATACTCCCCCTCGTTTTGAGGTCATAAAGGAAATTGAGAGATGGAATGCTTGCAAAAATATTTAGAGAGCACAATATATATATATAGAATGCATACAAATAGAGCAAAGCATAATAAATCAAATACATGGTAAAAGCAAGACAATTAAGTAAAAATCATGGCAAAAACAAAACATTCATTAATAAATTTATTAAAATAGATTATGGTAAAAACATAATCTTTAGTACATTAGCATGCATATATGCTTCTCTTAGTAAACTACACTAAGAAAGTACTAAGTTGCCATCATGAAGTTTCTTGGTCTTGCTTGGGTAACAAAATGGTGTTGGTGATTTTATTGAGGGGCATGGAGGATGCATTTAGAGGTTGGAAGGGGATATGGAGTAGAAGGATTAGGTGGTGGTGATGTTGACGATGTTTTAGTAAGTAGATGCTCAATCCAAGTGAGACGTTCATTGAGAACAAGATGTTGTTCTTGGAGAAATGTACAACAAATGCAATTGTTGACATGATTCTCAAGATGGAACAAATGATTTGATGGTGATGAATTGGAGGATGAGGGTTGTTGATCCAAATTGCGTTGAGTAAGGTGCAACGCAAGAAGAGCATTAAGTTCATGAGCTTCCTTGAGCTCATCAACGAACTTTGCATGCTCGGAGGTAGGTGATGATGGTGAAGTTGGATTTTGATTTGGGTTTGTGGTTTGGTCATGAGTCATTTGATTCATGTTTGGATGAGAGTGATGGTGGTTGTTTTGAAATTGAGCATCTTCCTCAAAGGGATCATTTGGTAGAGATGAGATGGGTGAAGGTGGAATTCTATTGGTGAGTGTTATTGTGAGGTTATCTTGGTGATGTAGAAGAGTGATATTATTTGGGTAGTTTTAAGGCTTGGGTATTGGTTGGCTAGAGGCAACATCATTTATTGATGATGATTTTTGACAAGTATCAAGCTTTCTTCTCCATACGGGCTTGACGGAGATTTTAGCAACTCTTGAAAACTTGGGTTTTTGGTTGTTGGGAGATGACATGTTTGGATGAATGAGCAATGATTTGTGATGATGAGAGGCATTTATAATGTGATGATTTTGTGTTTATGGAAGGAGAATATGTGTTGGATTTGATTAACAAAAGGTTTTTGTGAATTCAGGGAAATGAGGAATCAAAATAAGGTGAAATGGGCTGAAAAGCAGAAAGCAAACAGTAACCCTC
>LBNU01034009.1:56878-72098 GCA_014162995.1 Artemisia annua
TATATATAAGAACCTTCAAAATGCACCCTTAACCTATCAAATAACTTTAAATTTATTCTAAATTTTTTTAAAACTATAACGGTCAAAATTAGCCCCGCCGCAACACACTGGTGCCCGACACAACATTCATTCTAAAAAGGACGTCGTACGACACTACAAATATACCTTCACACAACATTTGTTCCAAACAAATACAACACGTGTCCGCAAAAAACATACAACGATCTTACAACGAAAAGCCCCACCTAAACATTATTCGTAAATAATTATCGCAAAATTCCTCAAAAATTCCCGCTGCAACGCAGCGAGCGCCTTCCCACTTATTCACTATATATATTATAGATGCAGATGTGTGGAGCGAAGAGCTCGGTTTCGAGCGAAGAGCCGAATATTATTTAAAAAAAAAACTTACAAAACACACCATAAACTTCTTAATAATTACGAATTTTTTATATAGCAAACTTTATTTGCCAAATATCTAACAGCTACCTAGCGGTTTGTTGAATAAAAAAATACTGGCAAAAAGGTTTTTCAATAACGAACAAAACAAGCCAAATATTGATATGCTTTTGACGTATGTATGGTTTTATAAAAAATGTTGAAATTTAATATAAATATATAGTTTTTAAATAAAAGAACTTTCAAAATGCACCCTTAACCTATCAAATAACTTTAAAAATTATCCTAATTTTTTTTAAAACTATACAAGGCCAAAATTAGCCCCTCCGCATAAAGTGGACCAAACATGGAGAGAAGGATGAGCCATGAATAAGTACCCCAAAACCTGTTAACGCTACAACGGATTTTGTTGACGAAATAGATTTTGCTTCAGATATTCCAACAGATGGCCCAGCAATGGTAGATATGGTTAATGCTACAAAAGATAATTTTGAATCTGAGGATGACCTTGTCAAGTTTCAAGAACTATTATTAGATGCAGAGAAGCCTCTTTACGAAGTATGTCCCGACTTCACAAAGATGTCCGCAATAGTTAAACTACTCAACTTGAAGGGTAAGTACGGATGTTCTGATAAGTTCTTTACTGAATTACTAGGATTTTTAAAAAAGATGCTACCTGCTGGTAACGAAATGGTGGAAAAAACTTATCAAGCCAAAAAAGTTATGAAGTTGATGGGTTCAGGATACCAAAAGATACATGTATGTATCAACAACTGCATGCTTTACTGGAAGGAGAGTGACAAGGATTTGACTGCGTGTCGAACTTGTGGGATATCAAGATGGAAGGTGGATAATAAGATACATAAAGTGTACGAAAACATTCCAGCACAGGTAATGTGGTACTTTCCCATTATACCAAGACTGAAACGACTATTTAAGATAGAAAGTATTTCAGAAAATTTAAGATGGCACGTGACACGTAGGATAACCGATGGTGTGTTACGTCACCCCGCAGATTCACAGGCATGGCGTACCATAGATGAAAAATTCCTCGAAATTGCTGAAGATCCAAGAAATTTACGGCTAGGAATATCGGCTGATGGGGTTGACGTCCACACGGGAAATAGGCATCACAGTGTATGGCCAGTTTTAACTGTCATATACAACCTTCCTCCATGGTTGTGTATGAAAAGAAATTTGTCAATCTTTCGGTATTAATATCGGGATACCCGGGAAATGATATCGATGTTTTTTTAGAATCGTTGGTTGATGATCTGCAAACCTTATTCGATAAAGGGGTTGATACATATGATGCATCCAGAAAAGATACCTTTAAGCTACGTGCCGTTGTGTTATGGACAATAAATGATTACCCTGCACTTGGTACACTATGTGGCTGCCCGTACAGTGGATTCAAAGGTTGTGTGGTATGTGGGAAAGATACAAACTGTGTTTGACTTTCTACGTCATCCGAACAAAGCTATGTTGGTCACAGACGATATCTACCATATGACCATCCTTTCAGAAGGCAAAGGAAGGCATTTAATGGACAACCAGAATTTCTCCCGGCTCCAAATCCAATGACCGGGGAACAAATATACAACGAGGTACAACATATTGAAAATAAGTGGGGAAAAGGAAAACGAACAAACAATAATGCATCAGAAAACCAAGAAGATACGAGAGGCGGAGGTGGGAAGATTAAAAAGAAGAAAAGAAACACAACAAAAGAAGAGGGGAGTTCAAGCCAAGTAAACGGACAAAACGATGTGTATTGGAAGAAATTCAACATTTGGTACCGAAAACTTCGGTATTAGAGGCATAATTCTGTTTCACATTGTTTTGATTTTATGCATGTAGAAAAGAATGTTGCTGAGAGCCTCGTGGGAACTTTGCTACATGTTCCAGGAAAGACGAAAGATGGAATTAATGCTCGATTGGATCTGGCTGCGTTAGGGGTAAAACAAGAGTTGTTTGCTATGCAAGGACAAGACAGTACAACACTACCTCCAGCAGGTTACACATTAACTAATGCTGAAAAAGACATTTTTTTGTGAAACGTTATAGGACATCAGGGTACCACAAGGCTATTGTTCAAATTTCTCTAGTTTGGTCAGCCTAAAGGATAGGAAGCTCATTGGGCTAAAATCGCATGACTATCACATGCTAATGCAAGATTTCTTGCCCATTGCAATACGTTCAATCATGCACCCACCCACACGATATGCCATTATCAGGTTTTGCTTTTTCTTTAAATCGATATGTAGGAAAGAAATAATATTGCAAGAACTAGATAATATGCAAACAGAACTGGTAGTGACACTTTGCCTACTCCAGAAGTTCTTTCCCCCATCGTTTTTTGATATTATGATAAACTTGACTAGGGAGGTAACTAGGGAGGTAAAATTATGTGGTCCAATATGCTTTCGGTGGATGTATCCATTCGAAAGATGTATGAAGGTTATTAAAGGACATGTGAGAAACATGAATAGACCAGAGGGATGCATTGCTGAGGAGACTATTGCGGGAGAAACAATAGAATTTTTTAGCGAATATCATAAATCCATGAAAACTATTGGTATCCCACATGATAAACATGAAACTGATGAAAATGAGGAAGGAAAGCCATTGTCGGCTGGCAAATCAAGTGAATTTTCTGCGGAACTCTTTCAGAAAGCACATTTGTATGTATTACAGAATACAGATGAAATTGTACCTTATATCGAGTAAGTGTTACTTAACACATGTCTATTTCTTTACTTAAAATGATCTATGAAATATAATAATCAAACACATTGTTTCAGGCGACACAAGCAAGTTTTGAAAAGAGAAAACCCGGGTATGTGAATAGCATTACTGGAGAATGAGCACAGTAAATCTTTTGCTAAGTGGTTACCCAAAGAGGTAATTAATCTTACGTTATTTATAATTGAGTTTTTTTTTATTTTTTATTTATTTTTTTATTTTTGTGCAAAGATGAATATTTTATTAATCTTCCCAAAATATACATCATAACAAAATTACTTGTAATGAAATGCAGGTTGAGAGAGAGTTGCAAATCAACAAAGAAAGTGTATCAGAAACTGTAAGGTGGATATCATATGGACCACGCGCCAGCTTAGTGAAATACGATGCATATAACATCAATGGGTATACATTTCGTACGAAATGTCATGAAGGCAAAGTTTACCAGAACAGTGGGGTTATTGTTGAGGCATTAGATCTGCACATATCTAAAGAAGTTGCAACCACAATGCAAGCCTTTTATTATGGGGTTTTGCAAGAAATATGGGAACTAGATTACCGTTACAGGCAAATTCCTCTTTTCAAATGTGATTGGGTTAATCACAGAGGTGGTGTGAAACGCGATACTATTCTTGGGTATACGTTGGTTGACCTGAATAATTTAGGCCACAAGGTTGATCCGTTCATATTAGCCTCACAAGCATGACAAGTGTTTTATGTGCAAGACCAGGTAGATAAAAAATTGTCTATTGTGTTTAAGACACCTCCCAAGAATTACAAAGATAAGTATGACGAAGTCGATGAGAAATTTAGTACCATCATTCACCAGCACAATGATAACATATTGCCACGTGTGGATCGACGTGACTTGGGTAATGAATCACGAAATGACTACTATCGAACCGACATTGGAGGTGTTGTTATACGAAAATCCAAGTGAACCATGATATGTAATAAGAGCTTGGGAATTGTCCCATGGTTTTAGCTGTTTGTGTTATGTTAGGGATGTCTGTAACATTGCCTTTATGGCTCACTTTCTTAATAAATTTACCTTAAAGATAACAAAAATTGTTTGACCTGTTATTTATGTGTATTTTGTGTGGCTAATGATCATCCAATGGCCACATGAATTTTGTTTTTGTGTGGCCTTTGGTAACATTTAGTCACACAAAGCATGCTTTTGGGGTGTCTTTAGTCACATACAACCTAGCATAAAGTGACCAAAAGTGTGAATAAGTGTGACCATATGATGTTTAAAGTGAAGGAATGTGTGATTTGTGTGACTATTGATCATNTAGAGTGACCAAAGGTGTGAATAAGTGTGACCATATGATGCTTAAAGTGAAGGAATGTGTATCTTGTGTGGCTATTGATCATCCAATGGCCACATGAATTTTGTTTTTGTGTGGCATTTGCTGGCATTTAGTCACACAAAGCATGTTTTTGGGGGTGTATTTGGTCACATACAACTAAGCATAAAGTGACCAAAGGTGTGCATAAGTGTGACCATATGATGTTTAAAGTGAAGGAATGTTATGATGTTTAAAGTGAAGGAATGTGTATTTTGTGTGACTATTGATCATCCAATGGCCACTTGAATTATGTTTTTGTGTGGCTTTTATGTTTGTTTTGGGTAATTAGTCACATACAATTACGAATAAAGTGACCAAAACGGTTAATAAGTGTGACCATATGGTGTATGTTTAAAATGAAGAAATGTGCATTAAGTTACGTGACCATATGTTCTTGATATTGGCTACACTTAAATAGTGTGTGACAACACGTTTAGTGTGACCATATATGACATTTGGTCATACTATTTAAAGTAAACGTGACTTTAAGTTTTGAGTGACCATATATGGCATCAAGGTTTCTTGTATTTGTCACGCGTTCCAAGTTCATATGTGGCTAAATGATCTGAAACAAAAGTACCAGATACCTTTGGCCACATAACGGTCGATTGTGTGGCAATAGAGTCCTTATGGTCACACAATCAAAACGTTCATGTGTGACTAATTAGTAAATGCTGTCAATTTTCGTACCTTCAGCCACACAAATATGTCAATGTGTGGCTGTTCAATTTCGACCATGTGTGACCAAATCCACGTTTTGTACTAGTGCAACTTAAACACAAAAAGATGGTGACTTGGTGGTGGTGGTGGTGTTGTCGTGAGATAAAGATGAGAGGATAGGAAGAGAGAAAGGATGAGAGAGTTTCCATTTCAAACACTAAAACACCTACAAGCACACACACAAGTGATACTTGTGTGTATTTTATACCATCCCAACGCCTCACATAATAGGCTTAGGTTTGGGCTTTAACTCGTGAGCTTGACCTAGTGTAACATAAACTATTAGACTAAACGTGTAGCCTATTAGCTTAGTACCTATAGCCCGATACTAGACTCTTACATATTATCTATTAACATTACATAGTTCCTAAACGTAAAATAACAATCACTTCTGTTACTTCTATTACTAAAAGTAATGCTAACAGAATTCCTAAAAACTATAACAATTAATCTTAAGGGAAAAAAATGGGATTCGGAGGACTCGGATAAAAATTGGAATTGGGATAAGCCATCAAAGGAAGGAGATGAATTTTGGCGTATTAAGATGGAATTGATATATCTTGACGGAGAAAAGTTTGAAAGGTCTTACCGAACAATACCTACTAAGAGAAAATTATTAAAGAAAGGTGATCCAAACGATATCCTCGAGTGAATCTTATTCATAATGCTTAATAGGCATGACTTCGATTCTAGCTACAAGACTTATAAATAAAGAAAAGCGCTTATTGGGAGGCAACTCATTTTTATTTGTTTTATGTTATTCATTTTAGTATTGTTTATGTCATATATATGTGATAAGGATTTATTTGTTACACTTTTAAGGGGTAATTTAAGCCTTAAATCGTAAATATATGGTCAAATATTGCCTCAAATCGTTTCTTTTCTCATTTTAGGTACTTGGGACGTGAATTCTGAAAATTGGAGCATTTTAAACGTTTTTGGGCTCAAAACTGAAGAAAACAATAAAGTCAAGAAAACCTGTCAGGAAAATGCACCTGACGGCGTCAAGCATTACTAGCTGACGTCGTCACTTAAAGATCAAAGAGCTGGAAAATATAACACATGACGCTCCAGTGAACCTTTTGAAGATTTACACCTGACGGCATCAGGTGTATTTGGGAGTAGGCCGTCTGGTTATAATTTAACAAGACACAACCCAGAAGTTTTAATACGTGACAATGTCAGAAGGTTGGCTTGCACAAGACGAAACCCTAGATGCGGCGTTCTGCGGCGTCAGGCTTATAACCTGACGCCGTCAGCCTTGTAATTCTATATATAGTTTTGGATTTTTCATTCATTAGCGTGCAACTTTGGAGACAAAACCCTAATACGAATTTCAGAGAAAAGGGTTTACATACCCTCTTCTCTCCCATGTTCAATTGAAGATAAGTTTTCCTTTAATCATTCAATATCTCTATGTGTTGTTTGATTAATTGTTTATCTTTTCTTTCTATTAACATGCTAGCTTAAGTTATTTAGTGTTTGCTTAGATCTAATGAAACCTAGTTATTGATTGTTGATAAATTGTCTATTGTTTAGTTGATTGCTTCACCTTAGGTCTAAGAAAACTGGCTGACCTCTTTATGTAACTAGCTTGAACGTTTTAGAAAAGGCAATCGTATGTACACTGTGGTTTTTCTCGTTGTATTTAATGTATGAATTGATGTTAGTGATTCTATGGTTTGAGTACTAAACGTGCCGCTATAGGAGAGTTGAGATTCATAGAGTTGAGGAAGACCGTGTACGCCCCCACGACTGGTATTAAGGAATACAACGCTTCGGCTAAAATAATTGCACTGTGACATTCAACGAATCAACAAAAGATAACTAGGGAGTAATTATATCTAAGTAAAAACATTTGTCTCATTATAAGAAGTTCACCAATTTTTCTTTTCTTATTATTTTATTTTCTTGTTTTTAGTTTAGTTACTAGATTTGGGTTAGTTGATTAGCAACTAATTCTGACCACTCCTTCAAAACCGAGATTTTTTACCGCTTTCATAAAATATACAAATACAAAAAGAATCATCCATTACCCATGGACCTAGTTGACATACACTTCAAATTCTAACGACAGTAGTCCTCTAGAGAACGATCAATCCCCCGGACATACCTATACTACACTACAACGATCAGGTACACTGCCTGGAGGATTGCAAGCTTTTCAAGATCCCTTGAGAAGTAAAACTTTTTGTGAGGCCGCAATCCTCGCATCAATATGCTTTCTTATAATTGTTTAATTTTCTATGTTTCGAATAGTTTGTGAAAATTCTTTATTTTATTTTTAACTTCGTCTTAATTACATATAAATGTATTTTACAAAAAGATAAGTGTAAGGAAATTATTATTTGGTTTTAAAGAATGAAATTCGAACATGAAAAGGTTTACAATTTATAATTAGCATATTAGGGTTAACCCTTGTTTTTAGCCTACGTTTGTTATAATTACATTGACTTTATTGGTCAAGTAACTATCTCACACTCTTGCTATGTACTCATTTTTAGTACAAGATACCCCTAGTACACCCTTCTGAGCCTATCTTTTCGCAGTTCTTATGATATTTTGGTGGATTATGAAATATTAATGAAGAGCATTGTTTACACTCCACTAAAACGTTACACCCAAAAAAAAACGTTACACCCAAATCCCCTTTACCAAAAAAAAAAAAAAAAAAAAAAAAAAAAAAAAAAAAAAAAAAAAAAAAACGTTAGCACCCAAATCCCCATTAATTTTTGTTAACCTTCCTTGTTGCACTTATTTTAAGTACATTATGCATGAAACCACATATTTTAAATCCTTAGTTTAATTGCTAGGTTGGTTATATGGTTGATAAGTTGAAATCATATCTTATCAAAATACATGTTTTGAAAAGATTGGGACTTTGTAGTATTATTATCAGAGTAAAGCGGAAAGAAAGTCAATTTATTAACCGCCCATCACCGCACGTTAATGTTTATGTACTCCACTTGTTTTGATCCTCGCAATTCGGGTAATTAGTTAGTTTATACAGATGCAAAAGTGCAAGTTTCGGGATGCAATTATAAATCTTGAGTTAGAGTTGGTTTATCGAGTCTTGGCTTAGCAATGCGACTGCACATGTAATTAACTTAGATGATTAGCTTGTCACTAGTAAAATTTACCCATATCCCCAAATCCGTGTTTTTCTTATCCTTACACTAGCGTTACAACTCTTTAAAAGACCTCTTTGACAGCCAACGTTACAAAACCGTGTTTATGCCAAATGGTGAAGGTTTGATTCTTTCTCAAGCATATGGTAATCTATGTGCTATGATAGGTAGAGAGTGTTCATTTCCCCATTTCCATATTGTTATATCACTTATCCACCCGAGAGATGAGATTATCTAAACACTTTATGTGAGGTGCTAGTATATAATTTATGTGCTTGTTATAGCTTATAACTATTGTAGAACGAGTTATGTTGTAAACTATCTTTGAACTAATGCTAAATGCTCCCGAGCTTGTAGTTTGATTTGGATAAAAACATATTTACTTGAGCGCAAGCAAATCTTAAGTGTAGAGGTATTTGATGAGGCGTAATTTCATACACTTAAGAGATTATTTTGTCACTAAATTCGTGTGTATGTAATCATTTATTGTACTAAATCGTTTCTATTTAATAAGAAGTTAATATTTGTGGAGACTAAAAGTAAGGAGGTGCTTGGTTGGGGGGTTAAGGGGGTGGGGAATGGAAAAGGTAATGATATATGCTTGGTTGGAGCTAAGTAATATAATGATTACTTGGTAATGAGTAATAGACCATTATAGAGTAAATTGGGGAGGTAAAGAATTGATAACCCACCATCACCCACCATCACACATTATCCTCCTATATCTTCTTCTCCAACAACTTTCAACAGTTAACAACTATTAAACGCGGAGGTGTACTTTTTTTGTAGAGCTATACAGTAAAAACAAGCTTTCCATTTATATTGTAGGTAGATATCATGATCACAACTTGTATAATTTAACACGTTGTTCTCTATATCGTACATCATATATATTTTAATAATGAAATAAACAAAGGCGTGTACATAGACAAAATATGAAGCATGTATATTTGAAATTTCGTGTACCTGTATTGATTAATTTAACACGTTGTTCTCTATATATATTTAAATAATGAAAATAAACTAAGGCGTGTAAAAAGACAAAATATGAACTATGAAGCATATATATTTGAAAGTTGATGTGCATGTATTGATGGAGCCAAAAAGCAAAATGCAAATCCCTCTCATCATTCTCGTGCTCATACTGCAATCGCACATCCTACCCTTTTCACATTGCAAATCAATCGTCAAAAACCTCCCTAGCTTTTCCGGTGATCTTCCTTTCACTCTCGAAACCGGGTATGTACCAATATTTATGCTCTTTTAACTTTTTGAAGTGGATTTTTTTTTTTTTTTCTTTTCTCTCTCTCTTTCACTTCACATGTAGCTCAATGGGTGCAATCGAACCCACCCGTACTAATTATTGTAGTCTTCCTAGTTTAGTTGAGTACTACTAGTATTTTAGCGTATGAAAGACCTTTAGAATAGCGGTATCTGAATGTGATCATCTACCAAGTGGTTATGGTTTCAACGAGGTCTCGTTGGAGACGTTTTTGAAATAGTGTGAGATATACGCTCTATGTTAAAAACGATTTATGTAGTCTTGTAGGGTAATTATGTAATGGTAAAATTAAGAAGTTTACAACAAAAGTTTCACTCTTTATATGGCTTGCATTTGTGTTTGAAAGTTACGTTGGAGTGGGGAAACGCGAAGAAGTGCAACTGTTCTATTACTTTGTTGAATCTCAAAGGAACCCGAAAAAAGATCCATTGCTTCTCTATCTCATTGGTGGCCCGGGAACTTCTGGCATTCTTCCATTCCTTTTTCAAATTGGTAACTTTCTTCATCTTCATGAGTTACCATGAGTTAGGCCTATCTATCGCTACATTTTAGCTTTATTGCAAGATATTTGCGACAGTAGTTTTTATATGTTATAAAAGTGTAGTTTTTGATAGAGTAGTAATATATCCTTTAAAGAAATTTTAAAAAATCTTGTCACATGTCACGAGGACAATCTGTATAAACACACAACGTTTAATTATGTTACTCGTACTATTTAAAAAATGATTTTAACTTTTCTAGGATAAAGAAATCGTAAGTTACAGTCGATAACGTAAACCACACGGATGTAGATGTAGTATTTTTATAAAGGAAGACTAAAATAGAAATTTACTGAAACTTAATCAATACTTTATTTTGTTTCACCTAACTCAATAGACGTGGCAAGTTGCCACTTTTGTTTTGATATTCAGACTGAATATTTATTTTAAAATAGTTATTGACTAACAAATTCAAAATGACAAAAACAAATTTCTAGATTACTCAATGACAGTTATACTACAAAATGGGAAGACCTTATATATTTGATGAACTTTTTGGTCTAGGTCCACTAAAGTTTGCATATACGAACACAACGAGAACTGATGTTAAATTGGAACTGAACCCATATTCTTGGACAAAGGTTCGTAATCTTCATCTTACTTACGATATATGGACATGTCCGAAATGTATCAGTGTATCGCGTCTCATAGTTATCAAGTAACATCTAACTTTATTTTGTATGTTTATAGACGGCCAACGTTATATTCATCGATCTACCTGTTGGCACTGGATTTTCATATGTCAATGCCAATGAATCACTGAAGAATAGTGATTCGCTTGCCGTTACTCATGCGTATGATTTCATAAGAAATGTAAGATAAGATGAACCTGAAAATCTTAATTTCCTCCAACTTAATCCGTTGTTTATTGGTTCTTTGTATTCATGAATTTGTAGTGGCTCATGGACCATCCTAAGTTTCTCAATAATCCATTGTACATCACGGGGATTTCTTACATGGGACTTTTCGTTCCCAGAATCATTTCATATATATACGATGGTAATAATTTTTTTTCTTGTTAATATGGGACGATGACATTATATCTTTCTTGTACGTTACCACTATTAAATNATATGTCAATGCCAATGAATCATTGAAGAATAGTGATTCCCTTGCCGTTACTCATGCGTATGATTTCATAAGAAATGTAAGATAAGATGAACCTGGAAATCTTAATTTCCCCCAACTTAATCCATTGTTTATTGGTTCTTTGTATTCATGAATTTGTAGTGGCTCATGGACCATCCTAAGTTTCTCAATAATCCATTGTACATCACGGGGATTTCTTACATGGGACTTTTCGTTCCCAGAATCATTTCATATATATACGATGGTAATATCTTTTTTTTTCTAGTTAATATTGGACGATAGAATTGTATATGATTTCAAAGTACAAAGACAAGTATATCGTTCTTGTAAACGTTACCACTATTAAATTAAGGGTCTTGAAACATATTGATTCTTCTAACCAAATTTTCTTTCTTAGGCAATGATAGAGGCATTCGACCAAAATTGAACATCAAGGTAACTCATAATCTCCTACTTACTTAAACACGACTGTTATTAGTTGTCATCAAGTTATAGCTCATGTCCTTGGATACATGCATGTGCAGGGTTTTTTGATCGTGAGCCCTCTTACGGATAAGTTCATAGATTTTAATTCAAGAACTGTATTTGCTTATCGAGCTGCACTTATAGAAGATGAGCTTTATAAGGTACTTTTGATCAGTCATTTAGTTCATAACACAAATGAAATTAATCTGTTTTATCCTTTTAATTCTACACCTATTAAAAGTCGTTCAATTTTAATTTTTGTAGCCTGCAAAAGAAAACTGTCGAGGTAAATACATAAATGTGGATACAAATGACACTTTGTGCTTGAACAGTCTTAAACCCATAAATGAAGTGAGTAGATAAGTTGACGATCTCTGTTTTGTTTTTCTTTTGTTGCTTACTACATATTAAGCTCTAGTGTACGACGCGTACGTTCTAACTTACGTATGTTGACAATCGCAGTCACTAAGTCGAATTAACATACCTCAAATCTTGGAGCCACTTTGCGACGCACAAGCAGATCCAAAGACAATATGTCGAGTAAACCATAAACCCTTCCGTGTATTTGTCTTCTTTCAACATGTGTTTTAGTTTAATACTAACATCTCTAATGATAATACCTTGAATTTATCATTAGGAATCCATTTATGAATTTTCTAATACTTGGGCGAACACAAAATCTGTCCGGCAAGCTCTCCACATACGCAAGGTAAGTCAATCATATGTATTAAATCAAACGTTGGCTATTGAAAGTGGCTATTTGTCCTTGGTTTATACATTGATGATTTGACTTATAGTGCATCTCTATTTACTATCATTTTTGTGTCATTGATTATTAGTGTTTAGTGGTTTTTGCAACTTTGAACGAACTGTGACTGTGCAGGGAACAGTCGAAAACTTTCAGCTCAGAAACTCGAGCATCAGTGACAAATTAGGGGATTCACACTCCATATATTACACCCATGATATCTACAGTAGTTTGGCATACCATAGGCAACTTCTGACAAAAGAGTGTCATGCTTTGATCATCAAGTAATGTCTCTCTCAAAACTCATTCTACAAGAATAATTTTTTTTTTCTTTTCTTGTTGAAGTATACATGAACAAGACTGAACTTAGGTTAGGTTTGATTAGTAAGATAGTTAATGATACGTTACTAAATTACTGGATAGCGGGAAAAATATTATTATATGATAGTGATTATTGGTCTCTACAACAAAAAATAATAATAAATAAATAAATAAAATAAGTAAATAAAATAAAATAAAATATATATAAATAAATAAATTAAAAGGACTAAAGATGCGTTTGGTATCCTACTTTGGATTGGGTTTAGATTTGATGTGACATTTAATTATTGTTTGGTTGAGTTTTATGAGTTAGGATTTGGGATTGAGACCCTTAAAATTGGGATTGTGTAAAAGTAGAGGAGGTGAGTAGATTTTAAAATTTTGTGGGACCTATTATACTTTTTTGTTGTCTCTTTCTATATTTTTTATTTTTTTAATATTATAAAAATATGATTTTAAATTAAAATTCATTTATTTCATTATAAATTAATTATTATTAATTAAATATATTATTTTCTCTCTCATACATTAATTCCAAATCCAAATTTAAATTCAAATCCAAATCTTAATGCTAAACCCATCTACAAACCAAACGGACCCTAATTTTAGTGGCTTGCATCGTCATACTTAATGGTTAAGTGTTTGAGTATTTCGCTTTCTAAAGTACTTATTGCCAAACACCAAATGTGGAAGATTTTTTTCTACCATCTTTAATATTGTACTAAACGTACGTGTTTTGAATTGGTTAATATGCAGTGGTGATCATGACATGACGTTTCCATACGTGGGCACGCAGAAATGGATAAAGAGTCTCAAACTTAGAGTCGAGACCCCATGGAAACCATGGTTTGTTCGTAATCAAGTCGTTGGGTAAGTTCAAGTTCTTGATGCTAGACTTATATGTACTATTTTTTTGATATTTTGTCTCCAAATTGATTACAAAGTTTAACAAACGCAAATTAATTAAGGTGTTTTTATGTCTCTAAACAAAACAAAATTAACAGAAATACACTTGAAAATCAAGCTAAATCCAATAGTTTATAAAATTCTCACGTAGTATTTATAATCAAACATTATAATGTGAAGTGCCCTTTGTTTTTATGTAGATATCAGAAGACATACTCGAAAGCCAAATACTCCATGAAATATGCAACTATTAAGGTAATCAAGGACGTGATCATAATAAATACTTATTGGCATTTTACTTTGATTAATTAATTTTTCTAACATAAATCATGAATGATTTTCTATTAAAAGATTAAAATATGTCCCTGTGCCAATTAAATCTAGATGAAAATTAAATGTTCTTAGATTAAGCATGAGTAAATGATATGTGTTTTGCAGGGTGCTGGTCATTCTGTGGCAGTTTATAAGCCTGAAGAAGCCATGGTCATTTTGGAGACATGGCTTGCATCTCATACCAAGTCGACAAAATAGACTTTGTTAGGAATGAAGTGTCGATCTTCCGGAATAATTAATCATGTCATATCTAGTAACGTATGGTTTGTAATATCGGTTAAAGTGTCTTGGGTCGTAGAATGAAACTAGTTCATTAATGTGATTTATTGTAATAAAAAAGGCCTAAGCTTATAGCCCATTTGATATTGTAACTGAACATAAATAAACCTCCTCACACTTGCTGAGGAGTGTGAGTCTCATTTGGTTAATAACATTTTCATGTAGTTCTCTCTCTCTCTCTAGTTGTTCTCTATAGGAGCACTCCTTATTTCTATCTTATTATGTGTGCTTGATCAATGTACTTGGCATACTACAAATGGTATCAGAGCTACACAATGATTTATGAGTGATTTATGTGTTTGTAAAACGTTTAAAGATTGATTTTTGGTTCGAAAATGGGTTTCAAGTTCATACGTGAGATTCTTTACAAAATTGTCTTTATAGCGTGTTTTTAGTTTAAAGTTATTGTTTTTCAAGTAGTTTTAGTGTTTCTAAGTTCGAATCTGCAAAAAAAATGGAGTAAAAAGGTGTTTTTAAACGTTTTTTAAGGCAACTTTTAGTGTTAAGTTGCGATAGTTTGCTATTTCAATTCCTTTAATATTCAAGGAATCGAATTAGGTTCCAATAGTAGCAATCTAGTTAGCCCTATTTCGATCTTTACAAAATTGTCTTTATAGCGTGTTTTTAGTTTAAAGTTATTGTTTTTCAAGTAGTTTTAGTGTTTCTAAGTTCAAATCTGCAAAAAAAATGGACTAAAAAGGTGTTTTTAAACGTTTTTTAAGGCAACTTTTAGTGTTAAGTTGCGATAGTTTGCTATTTCAATTCCTTTAATATTCAAGGAATCGAATTAGGTTCCAATAGTAGCAATCTAGTTAGCCCTATTTCGATCTTTAGTACTTTAGCGAGTGGAAATAGTACTTCCTATGTGGAAGGGAAATGGCTTGAGCCATTTCAGTGTTGCCGTACCCCCCCCC
>LBNU01034009.1:72298-84539 GCA_014162995.1 Artemisia annua
TATTTTAACTGCCACAACACGTGAAAACACTCGGAAATACATCAAAATACTGAAAATATCCCAGGGTCGTGTTTTATATGCAAAATGATCAAAAACAAATGAAAAACGAACAAAGTGTTGCATAATTGGCAGTTTCAGTCCCTCAACTTTCAAAACTTGTCAAAATCAGTCCCTAGCCATTTAATTTGTAAGAAAAGTCATCAAAGGTCCTTGGAAAATCAAAATTTGTCATATTTGGTCTTTTGGTGAAAAGTTTCAAGAGTTGTCAAATTTAGTCCCTGAACTTTGAAAGGTTGTCAAAATAGCCCCTGGGATTAAAATTTTGGAAAATAACAATCATGGTCCTTGTGTTAATGAACTTTGGCAGAAATGGTCCTTGGATTGCAAATCTGGAGATTGTACATGTTTGGTCCCTGCAATTGGCAAATTGGCAAAAATGGCCCCCAGGAATTATAATTTGAAGAAAAGTGACAAAGTGGACCTCGGGAATTCATAACTTGGCAAATTTGACCCTTGGTGATAGTTTGGATGAATGACAGATTTGATCTTTGTAAAATCAGAAAGTTACAACTTCAACCCTTGGGCCAAATCTACTACTAAACCTAAACTAATCCTATCCTTAACCCATTAAATTTAACAAACCCAACAACCCTTTCACCAGGCCCATTATTCCTCAGCCCAATCACCAACACCACCCTTACCCCGTTTTTTATAACTACAAAGTCAAAAAGTCAAAACTTACCCCACAAATCCCCTTCCTTCTTTCCCCCGTTTTACCCAGTATACAAACCACCACCACCATGTCTGCAACACTCCACCACCCTACTCACCTCAAAAGCTCCCCCATCCCTTCTCCCAATCCCACTAACCCTTCACAAAACCATACCTAACACCTTTAAACACCCTGGCAATCCTAAATCCCCACAACTCTTTTTGGCGCCAAAATTCAATGGAGAGCTAGGATCACTTTTAGAGCAATTCAATGGTGGGGATTTGTTCACAAGGTTCAAGAGATCATTTTGAAACCCTAATTCCAGAGAAGCAAGCACAAGATGAGCAAATTCCTACCTACCACTTTCTAGTATAAATAGAAGCTTGTTGTAAGCCTCAAGGGGCATCCTTTTCCTTGTAATTTTCTTGTTTTATGTTTAACTTTCTGTTGTATTGCATTTTCTTTAAATGAAATTAAGTATTATTCAGTTTGCAAGTTAATTCGATTTTCAATTTTTAAAGTGTTACTTAGTTCTTTGAGTTACATTGCAATTAGTCTCAATCTCTTATTTAAGCCCCCTGAAACTCTTTTGAAGTCTATAACTCAGAAAACTCACAAAGAAAGAAAAAAAAATTATAAGGAAAATCAAAAGAAAATAAAAAAAATTGATGGAACTAGTTGAAGCAGAAGAAAGAAAAGAGTTGTAGCAAGATGTATGCTGGATGGAACTTGGTTTAGAACTCCATGGGGAGTAATAGGGTTGTGATGTTTGATCCTTGGTTACTCAGTTCTGCTTTGGATCCATTTGTAAGCCATATTCTCAATTTTTAGCTTGTACTGTAGAATTTCTTATTGAGTGTTTATCTTTGCTTAATTCAGTTACTAATTGCTCATTAGATGTGGTCTTAGTGTAATTCTGGTAGTGGTGCTAGTGTTTCTTACCTTTCTTATTTAACTGTCCTTAGTAGCCTAGTATTGCTCAGTTGTGATTGCTTATTGTGCACTGCTTATTTTCAGTCCTACATTGCTTCTTATATCATAACACAACTTATTGGATACCTCGCTTTCATGTTTCAAGCTTGAATACCTCACTTGCTTTGTAAAAATTCATGACTGCCATTTTTAGGGGGTGTTTGGTTTTGCCTCTTTAATGGTACTCTGGTGATTTTCAGTGTCTACAATTTGTTTAGAATTCATTCTTAGGACCAATTTAGTGTAGTTATGACATAATAATAGTGGTCATTAGGTAAAAAAAGTCAAATTCACTTTTAAATTTTATACCAGCTTAACTATATAGAATTTAGGATTGCTGAATCATCAATTTAGTTTTAAATTCTATTGATTCAGCTTAGTTTAGTTGCATTTTAGTTTATTGCATCATATTTAGTCATTTGGGATCAATCAAAACTCACATTAGTCAAAGTTTTCAAAAACTCAAATAGTCAAATTTTTCGAAACTGTTGAAATGGGACAACTTTCTAAATCAATTGTAGGATTTAATCTCATTTGGAAATGGATAACAGTTGATGTTCTGTGTTAATTGGTTGCTCTTGTTTCATTATCAAAAAGAAAATCCAATTTTGGAAATCATTTGCATAGGTAGATTTGATCCCAAAGAGACCCATTTGGCCTTAGTTTTGTCCTGCACCCAGCACCCTTGTTTTGACCCATTTTTCATGTGATCATAAATGGTTCAATATTTGACCATTCTCTGTGAATTTTGTCGCTTTGCATACCCACTAGTGTTGTCTTTTTAGATATGCTCTTAGTTTTCTTTTTAGTGCTTATCTCCTAGTTTATTTTGCCCCTCCTTTTTGCCCTTTTGGACCCGTATGCTGCTGGTATGCACCAGCAGCTTCCATTGAGATTGTTGAATTTTTCTTTTGTTTGATCTTTGCATGACTTGTTGATGAGTGTTATTAGTTTGTTTGAGCTCGCTGTGATGGTGTTTGTTAGTGCTAATTTTTAGTTCAAGCTTAGGCTTATTTGGTTAATAGGTTCACTTAAAAAGAAATAAAGAAACTAGAATCTGTTGCATTTTTTCATTTGGCATAAGTTATTCTAAAGCTTTTCAATAAAAATTCTTTTACAAAAGTTGTTTAGTTTGGTTGTTTAAATGTTTTGCAAAAAGAAAAAGTAAAAAAAAAAAAAAAAAAAAAAAAAAAAAAAAAAAAAAAAAAAAAAAAAAAAAAAAAAAAAAAAAAAAAAAAAAAAAGTTTTTCAAAAAGTGATGACTACAGGACTCGAACCTGGGTCACCACTGCATCAAAGAAACAAAGCAAACTCTCCCCTACCATCTGACCCATTCGTGTTTCTTGTTGAGTTATACTTAGTTTATTCTTTATACTAGTCCCTTTTCTGTTTAGCTTATTTAACTTATCAGTTTGTATATTTGCTTTTTACTGCTTATTTTACATTGTACCCCCATTTTTATATTTTTCTTAGGTTCATATTTAGTTGAAGTATTTGTCAAAATAATTTCAGATTTATTAGGTTAGTTTTAGTATTTATTTTGAATTAATTAGTTTAAAATCGTTTTTAAATCATAATAATTAGAATTTTTGTCCAATTTTTAATTTTCTTTTTTTCCAAAATTTTCTTTTGTCTTTTAGTACGTTAGAAAATTGTTTGTATGCCCGTAGGATTTGCGTAGCTTTAATTTCACGTTTTTGCTTACGCGTTGACGTTTATTTAGAATAAACGTCACGTTACTTGTCTATATTGTGTTTTAGGATTTCCCGATACCTAATTATGTTTCCCGTAGTGTTTTAGGATTTCCCTAGTTTACCATTTGCCCTTTTGTTTCCCATTAGGTTCTTTTATTTTCATTCTCGTTCATTAATTTCCAATTTCGTTAATTAAACGTACCATAACTCCAAATAACCTTTCACAACCTCATACAAGTCTTTAATCTCGATCTTTCACGACACTTTCCATTCACACCTCGTTGGGGTACGACCCGGGAAATCACTTCCCGGTCTTGAAAATATCACATTGCACGAGTTTACGAGGTAATCTTTTTCCTAAAAGGTTTACTTGTATTTCTCCACGTCTTGTTGTCACTCACGATAACATTGACCTCACTTTGTTGGTATTTTTGATAAATTGTTTTTGCACACACCAAAACACAATGGATCATATGGTGAGTCCCAAAAAGGGTGAAATGGCTTGAGTTATTAGTGAAGGGGTATTTTGGTGTGTGGATGTGAAAGTGAAATGCTAAAAACTACTCAAGCCACCATACCTGATATTTTAAGGTAACAATCCTGAAGGTTACCATTTTGATAATGTTTTTTCTCAGGTAGTCAAATAATCAGACTCTGTCAAGCAAACAATGGTACTTTGAGAAGTGTGTGTGGGTTCATCTGTCTAGCATCTTGAAAATTGTAGATACTTCGTCGAGGAAGTTAGATTCATAATTTGGTGTTGTGGACTTTTAAAGTTTTGGATCTTCACTCATTCTGGACGTTGGTTTGTCTCTTGTATGTGCTCATGCCATTTACTAAATGATGTTATGAAGATTTAAAGTATAAGCGGGTGATTCACTTTATGTGAAGATGGGTCAATGAGTAAATAAGGAGACGGATGTTTGAAAGTAACATAGTCTATCGAGTGTTTACATATTTGTTTTTTTTCGAGTTATTAAGAAGTTTTAGTTGCTTGCAAGTTAATTTGAAGATGGTGCATCTTTGTTGCCTCATGTTAGTTCAACGTTGTAACAGTTGTGGCAAATGTATTGTGAATAAAATTGCTCAACATTCTCAAACATGTATAGTAATTATCATAAACACACAATTTTGCCGCATGACAAGAGTTTCTAATACCTCAAGAGTTGGTAACACCCTTGCGAGGAACTCTAAGGGCATATGTGGTCTCTTTTTATCTTTTACATGTAATAATATATATGCAACATGAGAAAAAAAAATTGAGATTGCAGTTTTCAACTATGTTTTTTAGTGATTGAACTTAATAATGGATGTTGATGATCGTCGTTGCTAAAATGAAAAATAAACATGAAAGTTGGTTTTATTTTATTTATTTATTTATTTTCTTTTTATTTATTTATTTATTTATTTTTTGGTGCAGTGAAAGGTGTGACAAGAGTGACTTTACTTGTATTAACCATGGTTGAAGATTGATCATTGCAATTCGCATGAATGTGGTTTGAAGAGCTTAAACAACGTTTAAATAATGCGTATTAAATTTGTATTTGTCGCAAATTCAATTCAAAATGACGATCATTCAACTTTATTCATTTTTTTCATTGGCTTATAATGCGTTTGTTGCAATAATGTATGGTTGTTTCTCATTGTCATTAGCTTTCCTTAAGTTCTATACCCATTTTAATCCTGATTACAAATCAAACTTTTTAATATCGAAGCCAACAATGATATACTTGACGCATATACATCTTTCTACGATTGTCGACTTTAACAAATAATTACTTAGTAGTAACTCAAACTTTTTTTATTGATTTCGTATATACTCCAACTCTTATTAGGTATGATCTTTTAACATGTAACCAAACCATCACGTTATATTTTTATAACTCCTTTAATATTACCCGCCGCAAATTCGCGTTATACTTTTTTTATAACTCCTTCAATATTATCCGTCGCAAAGTGTGTGCATTATGCTATAATTAGTGAATATTGAATCTTAAACACAATTGTACGATTTTTATCAGCTATTAAGAAAAACCGTCCATCGGACGGGTAGAGACCTAGTAAACAACTAAATTAAGAACTCCTAAAATACTTTTCTCATTCATTTTCTTCTCTGGTTTCATTTATGCAACAATTACATATAAATAAAGGAACTCGGTAAGAAACTACCCACTATGCTAGAATACTGGAAACATGGAAGTTATTATTCGGATACATGCATGCGTAAACTAAGAAAATGGAAGTTATTATTCGGATACATGCATGCGTAAACTAAGAAATAGTCTTTACGTCTGAACAAGTCGATCAAAGATGTCCTTTTTCGCAAATGCACGTAAATCACTCATGCATGTAAGTATGTAACCAACTCATTCAATATTAAACATGCATGCACGCATGGAGATAATAGAGATGTCAGTTGTTAATTGATATTCAATTCGTAAGATATGGTCTTCATGGCACCTATCAGATTGAGACTACAGATTCAAGAGATTGAGGTAGAAATTTGTGAGGACAAATGTGAGTGTGAAAAATGATTACAAAGAAGCAAAGAAGTTAAGAAGCAAGTCTTTATGAATAGTTATCCGCAATTTTAAGCTGAGGTGTCTTCTTTTTAAGCCTTTGACAATAAAAATGAACTTCTTTTTATTTAATAAGAAAATAATATCTAAAAGGATTAGATAGATAGGTTAATTTCGTGTATAGATGTGTCTTCCTTTTGCCGGAAAAAGGTTCATGTTGCCCGGACTTGTAGAGGGAAAGAGAAAAGGAGTAGGTGAAAAATAATCGTTTGGTTTGATTGTATAAGGTGGGTGAAAAGTTCATGTTAGTTTTCTTTGGGTTTATGTGCACACAAAGGACTCTAAAACAACTTGAACTGCACATTATCCTCCTAAGTCCTATATCTTCTTCTCCAACAACTTCAACTATATATTAAATGCGGAGGTGTAATTTTCTTTTGTGGCTATACAGTTAAAACAAGCTTTCCATTTGTAGGTAGATATCATGATCACAACTTGTATAATTTAACACGTTGTTCCCTATATTGTACATCATATATATTTTAATAATTAAGTAAACAAAGGCGTGTACATAGACAAAATATGAAGCATGTATATTTGAAATTTCGTGTACCTGTATTGATTAATTTAACACGTTGTTCTCTATATATATTTTAATAATGAAAATAAACTAAGGCGTGTAAAAAGACAAAATATGAACTATGAAGCATATATATTTGAAAGTTGATGTGCATGTATTGATGGAGCCAAAAAGCAAAATGCAAATCCCTCTCATCATTCTCGTGCTCATACTGCAATCGCACATCCTACCCTTTTCACATTGCAAATCAATCGTCAAAAACCTCCCTAGCTTTTCCGGTGATCTTCCATTCACTCTCGAAACTGGGTATGTACCAATATTTATGCTCTTTTTTTTACTCCCTCCGTCCCAAAATTATTGTCCAGTTTGAATTTTCAAAGTAAACTGGTTCAACTTTGACTATAAATGTATATATTTTTATTATATAATACTTGATGAAAAATTATACCATTGAAAAGTACATTTAAAACTCAATCTATTTATATATTTTGCATCAAATATTATATAACGCTCACAAAAATATTTAAAGTCAAAGTTGAAAAAGAAAGACTAAAAAAGTTAATAGTGGACAATAAATTTGGGACGGAGGGAGTAACTTTTTAAAGTGGATTTTATTTCATGTTTTGTTTTCTTTACGACTATTAATATTACCTTACACTTCACATATAACTCAATGGATGCAATCGAACCCACCCGTAGTAATTATTGTAGTCTTCCTAGTTTAGTCTACTAGTATTTTAGCGTATGAAAGACCTTTAGCCTAGTGATATGTGAATGTGACCATCTACCAAGTGGTTATGGTTTCAACGAGGTCTCTCGTTTGAGATATGTGTGTGAAATACGCTCTATGTTAAAAAGGATCTACGTAGTATCGTTGCGTAATTATGTAATGGTAAAATTAAGAAGTTTACAGCAAAAGTTTCACTCTTAATATGGATTACATTTGTGTTTGAAAGTTATGTTGGAGTGGGAAAACACGAAGAAGCGCAACTGTTCTACTACTTTGTTGAATCTCAAAGGAACCCGCAAAAGGATCCATTGTTTCTTTATCTCACCGGTGGCCCGGGAACTTCCGGCATTATTCCATTCCTTTTTCAAATTGGTAACTTTCTTCATCTTCATTATTTACCATAAGTTAGGCCTATCTATCGCTACATTTTAGCTTATTGCAAGTTATTTGCGACAGTATATTTTTATATGTTTTAAAAGTGTAGTTTTCGATAGAGTAATAATATATCCTTTAAAGAAATTTTTAAAAATCTCGTCACATGTCACGAGGACAATCTGTATAAACACACAACGTTTAATTATGTTACTCGTACTATTTAATAATTAATTTTAACTTTTCTAGAATAAAGAAGTCGTAAATTACACTCTATTACGTAAACCATACAGATGGAGATGTAAGTATTTTATATAGGAAGACTAAAATAGAATTTACTAAAACCTAATCAATACTCTATTTTGTTTCGCCTAACTCAATAGACGTGGCAAGTTGCCACTTTTGTTTTGATATTCAGACTAAATATTTGGTTTAAAATAGTACGTTATTGACTAAAAAATCAAACATATCTAGAAAGCATTATTTTGGTTTATTTTAAGATAGTAATTGACAAAAATTTTGGGTTAATTTCATACTGATACTATAATATAATGACTATATAGAACTGTTTGCCTTTTGTTTTTAATCAATAGTTTGGGACGAAAAAGATATGACTTAAATTCGACTAATTGCAATAATCATTTTTTAGTACTTCGAGTAAAAGTAGTAATTCAAAACGACAAAAACGAATTTCTAGATTACTCAATGACAATCATACCAAAAAATGGGAAGATTGGAAGAACTAATATATTTGATAAACTTTTTGCTCTAGGTCCACTAAAGTTTGTATATACGAACGCAACGAGAACTGATGTTAAATTGGAACTGAACCCATATTCATGGACAAAGGTTCGTAGTCTTCATCTTACTTACCATATATGGACATGTCCGAATTGTATCAGTGTATCGCGTCTCAGAGTTATCAAGTAACATCTAACTTTATTTTGTATGTTTATAGACGGCCAACGTCATATTCATCGATCTACCTGTTGACACTGGATTTTCATATGTCAAGGCCAATGAATCGTTGAAGAATAGTGATTCCCTTGCCGTTACTCACGCCTGTGATTTCATAAGAAAGGTAAATTAAGATAAACATAGAAATCGTAACTTTCCTCCAACTTAATCTGTTATTTTAATGGTTCTTTGTATTCATGAATTTGTAGTGGCTCATGGACCATCCTAAGTTCCTCAATAATCCATTGTACATCACGGGGATTTCTTACATGGGACTTTTCATTCCCAGAGTCATTTCATATATATACGATGGTAATAATTTTATTTTTTTTTATTTTTTTTTTATTTTTTTTTTATTTTTTATTTTTCAGTTAATATGGGACGATGACATTGTATTTGATTTTAAAATACAAAGACAACTACACTGTTCTTGTAAACGTTCCCAGTATTAAAATTAAGGGTCTTGAAACATGTTGATTCTTCTAACCAAGTTTACTTTCTTAGGCAATGATAGAGGGATTCTACCACAATTGAACATCAAGGTAACTCATAATCTTCAACTAACTTAAACACGACTGTTATAAGTTGTCATCGAGTTATAGCTCATGTCCTTAGATACATGAATGTGCAGGGTTTTTTGATCGTGAGCCCTCTTACGGATAAGTTCATAGATTTTAATTCAAGAACTGTATTTGCTTATCGAGCTGCGCTTATAGAAGATGAGCTTTATAAGGTACTTTGAGTCATTTACATCATAGCACAAATGAAATTAATCTGCTTTTATCATTTTTCTATACATATTAAAAGTCGTTAAATTTTAATTTTTGTAGCCTGCAAAAGAAAACTGTCGAGGTAAATACATAAATGTGGATCCAAATAACACTTTGTGTCTGAACAGTCTTAAACCCATAAATGAGGTGAGTATATAAGTTAACGATCTTTGTTTTGTTTTTCTTTTGTTGCTTACTTCATATTAAGCTCTCATGTACGTACGTACTAACTTATATATATTGACAATCGCAGTCACTAAGTCGAATTAACATAGCTCAAATCTTGGAGCCACTTTGCGACGCACAAGCAGATCCGAAAACAATCTGTCGAGTAAACCATAAACCCTTCTGTTCTTTCTACATGTATTTTAGTTGAATAACATCTCTAATGATAATACTTTGAATTTATCATTAGGATTCCATTTATGAATTTTCTAATACTTGGGCAAACAAAAAATCTGTCCGCCAAGCTCTCCACATACGCAAGGTAAGTCAATCATATGTGTTAAATTAAACGTTAGCTATTGAAAGTGGTTGTTTGTCCTTGGTTTATACATTGACGATTTGACTTATAGTGAATCTCTATTTACCATCATTTTGTGCCATTGATTATTAGTGTTTAGTGGTTTTAGCAACGTTTGAATTATATGTGACCGTGCAGGGAACAGTCGAAAACTTTCAGTTCAGCAACTCGAGCATCAGTGACTTACCTGGGGATTCACACTCCATATATTACACCCATGATATCTACAGTAGTTTGGCATACCATAGACAACTTCTGACAAAAGAATGTCAGGCTTTGATCATCAAGTAATGTCTCTCTCAAATTCATTCTACAAGAACATTTTTTCTTGTTGAACTGTACACGAACAAGACTGAACCTGGTTTCGATTTGCTTAGTAACATAGTTAAGGATGTGTTACTAAATTACTGGATAGCAGTCAAAATATTATTCCATGATAGTGATTATTGGTCTCTACAAAAAAATAAATAAAATAAAAATAAAATAAAATAAATAAGTAAATAAATAAAAAATAGATAAATAAAAAATAAAAATAATAATTAAATTACAAGGACTAATTTTAGTGGCTTGCATCGTCATACGAAATGGTCAAGTGTTTGAGTATTTCGCTTTCTAACGAAGTACTTATTGCCAAAGACCAAATGTGGAAGCTTTTTTTCTACCATCTTTAATATTGTACTAAACGTGTTTTGAATTGGTTAATATGCAGTGGTGATCATGACATGACGTTTCCATATGTCGGCACACAGAAATGGATAAAGAGTCTCAAACTTAGAGTCGAGACCCCATGGAAACCATGGTTTGTTCATAATCAAGTGGCTGGGTAAGTTCAACTTCTTGATGTTATAGACTTATTTTGTACTATTTTTGGATATTCTACAATAATTTCCACTCTCCTCATTGATTATGCATTGAACACGCACAAATTAATTATGGTGTTTTATGTCTCTAAAGACAATGAAATTAACACAAACAGCATTTGAAAATCTAGATGAATCCAATAATATATAGCATTCTTGTATTTATAATCAAACATTCCCTTTGTTTTTATGTAGATATGAGAAGACATACTCGAAAGCCAAATACTCCATGAAATATGCAACTATTAAGGTAATCGAGGAGTGTATGATTATCATTAACGTTATAGATTACGTTATCATAGTAAATACTTATTGGCATTTTACTTTGATTAATTAATTTTCTAACATAAATCATGAATGGTTTTCTGTTAAAAGATTAAAAATAGGTCCCTATGCCAATTAAATCTAGATGAAAATTATATGTTCTTACACTAAGCATGAGTAAATGATATGTGTTTTGCAGGGTGCTGGTCATTCGGTGGCCCTTTATAAGCCTGAAGAAGCCATGGTCATTTTGGAGACATGGCTTGCGTCTCATACCAATTCGACAAAATAGACTTTCGTTAAAATAGTTTTGTGACTAAGAAATGTAATTTATTCGACTTCAATGGCATTGTCTTACACTTAATTATTTAATAAATCGTTTTATAAGCTAACTTTGGTTGATAAAAAGTAGAGAGACTGGTTCAACAATGCTAGAAAATATAAAGGTAAAACTGGTAAGTGTTTTATTATTATAATTCTGTTATTTCGAACTATTTCCGGTCTTTGCAAAGTTTACTAAAAATGTCTAGGGTTCAAAGTGCTTCAAGCCATGTGTATAACATCTTATTCTCTATTCATTTTAATTAGACTTTGTTTATTGGCGACTTTCACCCATCGATTGAGAGTACAAAACTAATAAATAAATAATATTATATTAATTTTATATAAAAGTTGGAAAGTAATGGCATTGAACCAGTCACTTGGTGAACTTGAATTTCTTTACCCAATCTGACACATGTCACAATATGGTGAGCTAGCTCGTGGTACAATGATACATGTTTAGTGGTATAGAGTACTATGCATGGTGGTATAGAGTACTATGCATGCTAGCTTATACTTGGTTTTAGGATATCGATGTATGCTGGTATAGAGTACTTTGTATGATAATTTTTGTTTTTAGATATGCCTGCCAGTAGTTTAGTTTTAGCTAGCTCTTTGTGCAATGATATATGTTTAGTTGTTTAGAGTGACACATCTTATCAAATACTTTATCTCCGTATTTAATATATAATTTTATATGAAATTTTAAGTAATTAAATTAAATTTAAAATAAATGATATTATATGTTAGGTTGAGTTGTTGATAAATGATAAAAAAATTTGAGAATGGTTGTATAGGTGGAAGAATAAGAAAATAATATAGTAATGAAGGATTGGATTGTGATAAATTGTTAATAAACATGGTCTTAGTTGTTTAGGGTTTTCATGTGTATTTTTCTTCTCTCTAAAATGGATCTTGCGATTTCGTATTCTTCTACTTCATTGTATTTGTTTTGAACTTAAAACAT
>LBNU01034010.1:2612-19782 GCA_014162995.1 Artemisia annua
AAGAGAAGAAAGGAATTATGGCATGCCATGCCACATACATAGGTAACTGGTCATAACACATTCAAACAAATACAACCGAAAAAACGGTACCATAAAGAACCTGGCTAGTAGGTCCAATACCTAGCAGAAGATGACGGAGGCCAAAGACAGACAATCCTATAATAGATATAGCCAGTATTACCCATCCTATACAACACCAAATAATACACCCCTGGTAGATAGATAAGGAGACCATATGAAAAATATTGATCTATTCGTGTTAGGCATGTACATAAAGACGTTTAACATGTGAGAGCAGCAGACACAGACTACTCAGTGCTCAAAAGAATTAAAAGGTCAAGTGTCTGTAATTAATGGCATCAACACGGTGATCTTATATTTTAGCAAACAATTAAGAGTCCTAACCATGGCCATATCATTTCAAGATTTCTTGAAAAGCAAACAAAGAACTCCCATCTGTGGTGGCATTTACTTCAAGTGTTGTCATCACCCATCCATCCATCTTTCATTTGTGCTTGTTCTTCTGATATTGGTAGTTTTTCTTCTTGTTCTCCTTTTTCCAGCTTGTCTGTGGCCAGAACTTTCATTGTGTGTCCCTTCTTGTGACAGTGAGATAGCATTCAACATCCAGCAAATTTTCCTTTGCTGGAACTGCTACGAGTGATTAGCCTCTGTTACTCGGACCTCCTGCTTTTGACTTCTCCCCCCCCTTTCTGTGACCAAGACGTCTGACCTGTGAAGAAAGAACACGCTGTGAGCTTTTCTTCTCATTTCTTCATTCAGAATATGCCTTTAGCCAATTCCATGATGATAACACCATCTGGTGGCAGAGTTGGACAAAGATGTCCTAAAAAAGTCTCCAAAGTATCCGGTAAAGTACCAAAGAGCACAAGCCTTGAACCTCATCTTCAAGCTTGATACCCCATACCTTGCAAGTTGATTTATAATACCCTGAAAAGCATTTAAGTGATCAGTAATAGGAGACCATCAGGTGATACTTTAATCCGCATCCATTTTGGCTGATTAAGAACAACTTGTTATTTCCAGTTTTTCGTGCATACCAATTTCAGTTTGTTCCAAGAGTACGAGCATGTTCTCTCACAAATTGGTTCAAACCATTATCCATCACACCCACTGTTCCTAATAATATACCCGCAAACCTGCCTTATGGCAGAAATAGTCCATTCTGCATCTGTTTATTCTTCAAGGTTTCTCAGTAGTAAAAACAGGCAAGTATAGTCTTTTAACATAAAGGAGATCTTCCCATCTTCCTTTCCCAAACATGATAATGTAGAACCATTACCAAACTAAGCCATCCTTACCTTGTATTAGGCCTTACACATCGTTCAACGCGTTTAACTCCCTAAACGCAAGAACAAAAGTCCTTGAATACCTAATTTGCGGGTAAAGAGGGTGGCAATGGGTCACAACGGTATAAAACAATGCGGAAAGCAAAACTTCGTTTGAGCAACCACTACCAAACCCGTATGAAACTACTGAGGAAGTAAACAAATAAGGCAAACTAACACAACTTCTATCAGGCCCCTAACAATCTAAACAGCCCAAACAATAGATAATAAGATAATAACACACAACAAGAACACCAAGACTTTTAGCGTGGAAACCCCCAAAACGGGTAAGAAACCCGGGACACCTAGTGCCGCTTAAATCCCACTATCACAAGAGAAGGTAGCACAAAGTCTTCTCTAGATGAACACTAGAGGTATAGCAACAAACATCATAATGCTTGGAAATCAACATCAAGATATATGGCAACAAACAAAGAACAAGAAAAAGGAAGAATATCACCAAAATCTGCTGTGCAAACTGCCCGGGCCAGAAACAGGACTTCCAGGCCTCAAAATCAGAAACCCAACGGTCAAAACCTTCCTTTATAGCCTGTAAGGAAGCCCTACAGCCGAAAATCGTGACGATCCAAACGGTTCAAACTTCGGCGATCGACGAAACACTGGCTGATGGGTTTTTGGGTGATATTAACTCCGAATTTTCTTTACATGAAAAATAGGACATCGCAACAGTTATTCATTTGGTCCCTGGTTTTGCTTGGTGGAACCGGGTTTTTCTCTTTTTCCGGTTTCGTGTTTTTTTCTTCGGTTCAATCGGGTTCAAATCGGTTACCGATAGGTTCAGCCTGATTTTTAAAACACTGCTATATATATAAACACCGTATTCAACATATTTTTACATTAAAACAAATTACAATATATTCTAACATTTTTCAGATAAAGAATACACGCAAATGTTTTAAATATCAAAGTCCACGCTTCTCCTAAGTGGTGGACAAATGTGCGTGAATTAATATCTCAACATGCCAAATATGGGACACAGATAGTTAAATTATTCACATTAAGAAGTGTGGGAGAAAAAAAATACCATATATAGTGGTGTTGGAAGAAATAAATATAAAAATATCCGCAAGCAATTGCCAACAAATCACCAAAAATACTCTCGTCACTTACAAGCATCGTAAAAATCATATGGTTTCACTCTCTATTGCTGTCTTTACCTTTTTTTTAAATAATTTTTTACACGCTTGAAAACCGTGAACCCCTTTAAGATAGTATAGGATTATTTATTACTAACATTAATAAGTGCTATAAGTATTCTCACACGCCTTTTAACTGTAGATAAAAATGTTTCTATACTATACATTTGTAATGTGTTCATTTTTTTAACACATCTAGAGCATTGGGTTGTGGTTGGGTGATCGCCGTCGCCATCGCTAGTGGCTCCTTCGCCGAGCTCGGCCGCCATACCAGCGTGCCTCGCCGTTTTCGCCATCCAAGCTCTCTTCGTCTGCACGACGAAGAAGAACTGTTACTATCTTGTCCTTTTTTTTTTTTTTTTTCCTTCTTCTTGTAAGTATAAAAGGTTTAGTAATAAAGTTGTACAGTGGTGGCCCGAATGTAAGAGAATTGAAGTTAGTTGTTTAGTGAAGGGGGTAGTTGTGTGAAGAGGTGTTGGGTGATGTGGCACCGTGGGGCCCCGAATGAAAAGATGAAACTCTCGTCTACCCCAATGCTCTATTGTTGGGAATTATATTTATTGATTTGATGATACAAAACAAGAAGAATGAAACATGAGGGACTTAATGTGACAAAAGATAAAGAAAAAGATGGAAGATAAAGATTAGGAAAGTATTTGTTTCCTAATACAATTCGTAGTCTTTTGTAACCCTAATATCTCTCTATATAAAGAGACATAGGGCGTAGGTTTTTAATGTGTATGTCTTCCATAATGTAGTCGACATAAAGGTGTGTGTGTGTAACCTAGACGTAAGTTATAAACGTCTAGGGTTGTTTAGTTAGAGTTAGTTGGTTAGTCAGCCTCAAGGTCGTTCTACCTTGATCAAGTAGAATTGGGGTTGTAAATTATTAAGTGTTAGAGATGATAATGAAAAACCTTGTTGATAACATTGATGTTTTTATTTATTATTCCGCTGCATGTTATTCAATGTTATTGTTCCTAGATAATTAAAGGTTTAACAGCCTGGAGCCCGTAACGATCAAGGAGTGCTGGGTTCCTACAATGTGGTATCAGAGCCTGGGGCTCTCGATATCTAGGGATTATTCAAGGTTTTTATTGTTGAAGAAAAAGATTTTTGTGATCGAAGTTGTTAACACAGAAGGTGTCGAGTTGCTATTTGTCAATGAAAAAGAAAATCGTTTCTATTTGTGAGTCGGTGATCAAGAAAAATCATGGGATAATTATGTTGCTGTTGTCGTTAGCAAGTGAAGGTATTATTCTCGTACTTATTTAATGACGTCGTCTGGTGCATATTGATTATGCAATAATCTAGTACTCATTATTCAAGTGGACTTCATTCATTATTTAAAAGATTCGTTTGTGGGGTGTTGTATTAGGTTATACATATAATACGATTCCACTTCTTCTGAATTATTAAATCGTTAAGTGATGGCAAGATTTATTTATTTAAGGATTTACTCATCTGGTGTTGTGCTTTATTGATCCTTTGACATAATTGGTCGATTTGTTTTCATTCGCTATATGTTGATCATGGGTCGGTGCAACATTAATTGTCGTTGGTATGTGAAGATACTGGTTTTGATTTCATAACAAACCTTGGACTGATTTGTGATCACTGATTGGCTCGTACAAATTAACATCATGTGGGTCTGTAAAGTGGTGAATTGTTTAATGATTGGAGTACATGAAGATGTCGATTATAGCATGTGCTGTTCGAATATTATAATAAGCTTGCACATGGGGCTGCTCAATCTGAATGAAAGTACTGCTCATTGTTTTTCCAAGGTACTGCTCTCTGTTTAACGTACTGCTACAAGGTAATTTGAAAGTACTGCTCTTGATATTAAAGTACTGCTCCATTATTTGAAAGTACTGTTGCTATATTCAAAGTACTGATGTGTTTGAGTGATTCATGGAGATACGCAAAGAGCTTTATGGTTTAATATAGATGCATGGTTTACGAGCAATAAGGGGAAGTACATATGAGTTTGATTGGTTTTGGATTACACACACAGAATGGTTATTTGGTTTACACACACAGGAAGAAGTTTATTGTTCTTAAAGGTTTTTAAAAGGCTCGTATTTGGTTTATTTGGAATAATTGGTTACGAAGACGATTATTTATCACTTATTTGAAGGTGAAGTGGAGCTTCTTAGATGCGTGTTCTTATCATATCTTAATACTGCTTTCATAAAACATAAAAATACAAAAAGAGTCTTCCTCCACCCTTAGACCTAGATTAGAGTAGCCTTTAGCCTAACGAACACTATTCCCTGCGAGAGAACGATCAATCCCCCGGTACTTGCCACTACACTATACTACATCGGTCAGGTACACTGCCTGGTGGGGATTGCAAGCTTCTCGAGATCCCTCGAGAGGTAAAACGTAGTGCGTGTTGCAATCCACGCGCATCAGAAACAAATCTGAAGAAAGAGGGTTTTGCGCCATATCCGAAGATCTTCATAAACAGTTATGCACAGCCTAGAAAATCTGGCTAAAGACCCACCTTTTTCAACCCTTTTTGACCACAAATCTTCACGTGATGGTACAAATCAGTTACAACGTATAATATAAGTTAAACAAAAGTTGTTAACTTAGACCATAAGACACAAGTAGCAGTTTTGTAAAACTTTAAATGAGAACATAGACTAGCTGTTTGTAAGGGTGAGGATCGGTCCAAAACCGGGCCGGACCGACCAAAATCGGACCGAACCGAGACCGAATTCGAACAAAACCTTAGATCGAGGACTAGGGTTGTTACAAAAGCCGACCCGACCCAAACTGAACCCGAATATGGCTTTTCGGGTCAGGTCAATCGGGTCAAAATTTATATTCGGGTCAATCCGAATTGACCCGAGTTTTAAACAAGGTCGGGTTCGGGTATATTTTTTTTTTGCCTCAACCCAAATTGACCCGAACCCAACTAACTTGACTAACTTGGCTCAACTAACAATATTAAAATGTAAAAATACTCGGGTTGACCTGAACCCGAATTGACTAGAACCGATTAACCCGACCCGAGTTGACCCGAAGCCGAATTGACCCAAACCCGAGTAACCCGAGTTCTAGACAAGGTCGGGTTCAGGTATGTTTTTCTTGAGTATTGACCTGAATTGACCCGACCCGATTGTCCCGAACCCGACCGGGTCGACCCGAATAACACCGCTACCGAGGACCGGACTGAATGTGTTTGGTCCGGTCCGGTCCTTCGGTCGATCTGGTCCAAGAAGGCATAATGGTCAGTTTTTGCGTAAGACCGATCCAGATCGGACCGAGACCGAATTAAGGAAAATGTTGGGACCGAGACCGGACCGATGGTCCTTCTGTTTGGTCGGTTTTTGGTTGATCCGATCTGTTTTCTCGGTCTCGGTTGGTCTTGTGTCTGCGATGCTCAGCCTTAACTGTTTTTGATTACTTGATACTCAAAAGATGTATAAAAACTGTTTTTACGAATTTAAAGATAAAAAAAATCGAATACAAAAAATGGTAAAGACGACTTAAAAAATGGTAGGAACCACAACAATCAACAAGAAATAACCACCATAGCTCTGATGCCAAATTGTAGGACTAAAAAGTATAATGATTTATGTGGTTCGGGAGGTCGAGGTTGACGATTAATGATAAACATGGTGATAGTTCTAGAGAGAGAGAAAAGAGAGGGTGAGGTGAAAGAGAAAAATGTTATTAATATGAAAAAATAGCTTACACACCCACACCGCTCATGGAGAGTCATGACGGGTATTTATAGGCTCATTACATCTATACTTATACCACTTAAACAATACTAGTCTGTTGGTCCGGTTTGACTTGAGCAACTCATGAATCGACAAGATATACATAAACACGTGGCGTTTTGACATGGAACTTATAACGAGTATTTGATTCATGATAAGGTGGAATTACAAGGTTACTCAAGAACCCACTTAGATACTCTAATAAATTGGTTTGGCTTTTCAAGGGGATAGTTGCAGCGGTTATCCCCGTGGAGAGACAAATTAAGGAACATGAAGAAGCAAGTTAGGCTTGGTTTCTAAGTGTGTTGAGAATTATAACACTCTAACTATGCTAATTGAATTCTCACTTCTTACTCTCTTTGAATGCGCACATCTTGCTTTGTTGGAACGGGTTTGTATAGCGGAGCAATTACTGTTTCTTCACGTGGGAATAGTGCACTTGCCGACTGTTCGTATGTAGGCACGTGCCTATACATCTAGCCTTGATGTCATTTTGGTTTACCGGTGTTGACAGTTATGATTTCCCATGAGCTTCTTTCGTGTCTTGGAAAGGAGCAAAGATTATCTTCCCTAGATTTTTCCCGCTTAAACTCTATTGACTCACCTAACTACCTTGGTCTTTGATCAGAGAGTAGAGAGATCATCAAGGTATCCCTGCCCTTGACTCCCTACTGATTGTGCTGGAGTTGTAAACTCTTTGACGATATCGAAGACTTGAACTTCTGTTGTTTCAGTGTGTTTGTGTTTTATAGCAGTTCAATCTTAGATTCCTGATGTCTCTAATTCTTGTGCCTGATGATGAAGTTATGTTGATCACCCATATCTTCATGTAGTTATATTATAGTTGGTGAGGTGGTCATAACAAAGAGAGAAAGGCCATCAAGGATATAAAGACATTTATCAGATCTCAGTGACCATGATGCTATGCTCAAGTACCTAACTCACAGAGATTGTATCAGCGAGTAGGCGCCACTTCAGTTGGTCTTTGCCAACTCTTTGAAGTACATTGTTTGAGCTTTATCCCTGTACCATGGAGACAATCTCACTGATCATCAGCATGATAGATGAGCACTGATATTCTGTCAGTGACTGTCTCGCCTATCTTATGTTTAAATCCTTGTTGAAGACATTTGGGTTAAATATTGGCCCAACATAGTCCCTGCGGGCAAAGCTTACTACGTATCTAGTCCATTTCACGTGTAAGACGCCAACTTCACAAAATAGCGAGGCTAACAAAGCAAATTACACCAAATGGAACAAAATAAAAACCAACTAAACCAACAGACAACACTTACTATAATCCTCCTTTGCAAACGTGTACGGATCTTCATCACTGATATTAAAGTCAGAACCCTGTATCTTCCATTTTAGAGTACCCACTTTCGGAACAAGCATAACAAAATTACGAACCAACAATTGGGGAAAAAGATTAGAGTTTATCTGTGTGCAATTGAGAGAAGTTTTGAGAGGATTTTTGTGAAAGAATTATTTGTAAACGTGTTGAAAAAGGGGTAATATATGGGCGAGAACATTGATATGACAAGTAGTGAAAGTAGTGAGAGGGTAGTTGGGAAAGTACAAAAAAAAGTGTTTGAACGAAAAAGACTTCGTGTGATATGCACGTGAGGACCGAGATAACGAGTAAAACAAACGATCGTTAGAAAATTGGACAAGCGGCGTAATATTTTCTGGATCTGGACTAAAAAAGCAAAAATTCGCGTTTTTGTATGTCGTATGAAATCTGATACTACTTTAGGGCCCAGCGGTGTAATTTACTCTAGAATATTAGAACTTAAACTGATTAACTGGGATAAATGGTTGGACCATAGGATCAATATGTGTGAACGTTATGGTCACGTTAAGTCGTTGTAGATGCAAGGCCTATGGTCTTTTCAACTTGCTGGTAGGGCTCATTGCTACTTCAACTTGCTGAAGTTGATCTGGTAGTGATAGATTGTTTTGTGTTTGTGGAAAATGCACTTGGATTTATAGAGTCTTTGGAATTTAAGATATACAGCAGATATACGAGATAAAACATTCCAACGAGATGAATTGCTTTGGATTTATCAATACAATATCATTACAATGCTATAATGGAAAATAAATAACATTGATACTTGTAAACTTCAATACACACATGAAACCTATATGTATACTATCGAGCTTCATCCATCTTCAGTTGGGAAAATACTTGGCTTTCACTAGGAAAACTCGAGGCTGAGCTTTCCTTCACCTCAGAATCATCGTTAACATGAAAAGGCAAATGCTGAATCATTGACATGGGCAGCTGCAACGATGTATTCATTGTGCTATCTTCGTGAGGCTCTCTGTTCCCCGCCATTTGTTGAAGCTTCAATGCATATTCTAAGTCCCACAACACATCAATCATGCTTGGCCTCTCGTTTCCCGTATCTTTTAAACATCTCTCTACCGTTTCCAGAAATTTCCGTAATGAATTTGGGTTTATAGTGTCCTACAGAAATGGATCAATAATCTCCTCAACCTTCCCATTGTGTATTTGTTTAATCGCCCAATCTGCCAAATTTTCTTCCCTTGGAGGTAACGTGTTATCGAGTGCTGGCCTCGCACATAGTACTTCAAGTAACACTACGCCGAAAGAGTAAACATCTGATTTCTGAGTCAGCTTCATGCATCTTATGTATTCAGGATCCAAATACCCGAAACTCCCTTTGATATTTGAGATCTCTTCTTCTTCCATATTATCTAACCGCGATATCCCAAAATCAGCCACTTTGGCAACATAGTTTTCGTTAAGCAAGATGTTCGTTGACTTGACATCACGATGAATAATCCCCGCATCAGACCCTGTGTGGAGGTAATGCAATCCTCGAGTTGCACTAATGCAAATCTCGAGTTTTTGAGTCCATGAGAGCTTTGGGCGGTCTCCATTCGTGTCATACAAATGATCTTGAAGAGTACCCTTTTTCATAAACTCGTACACGAGTATCATCTCGGACTTCTCATCACAGTACCCTATTAAAGTAACAAGATGACGGTGTCGTATTTTTGACAGCACCATAATCTCCGTCACAAACTCGGGTCGACCCTGCCCATGACCCTTTTTGCCTCGTTTGACTGCAACTATCATACCATCCGGAAGAGTCCCTTTGTATACCTTCCCAAAACCACCTTTTCCTATCATTAACTTCTCATCAAAGTTATTCGTCGCTGTTAGGATATCAGCAAACGCGAATTTAAGGTTAAGATTCAAATTAGGAATTGGTGACGGATGGTTGATGGTAAAGTCGATATTTATGCTTGTGTATGAACTCTGACCATATGAGGGCACTGCGTTAGATTCGGATTTTGCCTCTGCCACAGCCTGTGGCGGAACTAGGATTTCAAAATAGGGTATGCACTTTTGCTCGAATGGTCCTCGAAGGGTCCTCGAAGGGTCCTTGAAGGGTATGCACCCTATGTTTTTTACACTACCCGTCGAATTTTAGGGTATGCACGTGCATACCCGTGCTATAAGCTAGGTCCGCCCCTGGCCACAGGCTTCGATTTTTTCCCATATTTTGACCCGATCAAGAAACGTAATACTAACAAAACCAAAACTAAAACCACACCTCCAACAGCACATCCAACCACAATGTAGACATTCTTCTCACCCTTCTTGTGTGTCCCAACCGTGCCCGATCTCGTCACTAACTCCATGATCTCGACCCCGTTCAAGAACGCAGTCTGATTATTATCTCTAATCGCCCCGATACTAATATTCAAAAATCCTGATTCATCAGAATCCACCACAAAATCATTATAAAACGGAGCTTGCAGCGTTCCCACTGTATTACCCGGTTCAATCCTCTCCTTATAATGTGTATAGACGAAGAAATGGAAGGCATCTTCTGGATTGAAAAGGGCCACGCTTATGATATCACAGAAATGAGCTCGAACGAGGTACAACGCGTTCTTATCAACTTCAAAGTTCCATGTTACATTAACCAAAGTGTTGTTTAACAGTTTGGCTGTTGTGTAAACATTTGAAGGAGCATCGTATATGTGTGAACCACGTCCGTTATAAGTAGGAAACCCGGTGAACGCTGTACTGTTTCTTGCTGACTCGCCGTTAAAGATATATTGATCATCAGGGGTCCAATTTCGTCTTAAGGGGTCATTTTCAAAATTTATCATCTGTCCACCAACGTTAATTCTATATATCGGGTTGAAAGCATAAGATGTTGATATATCGCTCATTTCACCATTTTTTCCATTCGTTGATATACGAGTTAAAGTGTCACCTTGCCTGAATATATCATTCGGTGTTGTGAAAGCTTCGATAGCGTTCACAAAACCGGACGTTGAACCACGCGAAGGTGTGAATTCAATTGTGAACTTTCGGTCATTCCCAATAGGAATAATAAAATCTTTAACAAAAGTCGTATTTTCGACTTTAAAATTAGATAACAACTTGAACCCAGAAGCTTCAACGTCGAATATAGAATTACGCAACTCAAATTCATTAGTCGAAAATGGAGAAAAATGAAGACGTACCATAACAAAAGTACTGGTGTCGTCTGCTTCGAGATTGTAGGATGTTTTATTAATGAAAACTCTTGCTGTTTCATAAACTGTTGTTGGGTTGTTGTTTTGTACCGCGATTTTGCCACCAGAGACTGAAAAAGAATCGGGGTTGTTGTCATCGCCAACGAAGATCCTCTGGGCAAAAGAAATATCAGATTTTGATCCACAGTTTATGAAGTAGTGGTCGGGTAAGGCATATTGCGACTGTGACGATACAAGTGATAATAAAGAGAAAATAATGAGTAGAGATAAACAAAGGGTGGACTTCATTGAAGGAGAAAATATTTAGTGGACTGATAAGAGAGTTAAGAGGTTGCGGGTTCATGTATAAACGAGCATAAACATGAATAAAGTTTGTTGACGAAGACTATAAAGACTTATAACTGGTGGCTGTGAATAAATGAGTACCCAATTGCCAATTGACAAACTTGTGTTCTTTATTGATTTTTGGCAATATATACATGAAATAATTGACGTTTTGTTGCTTTTATTTGGGTAACTTGATTGAAAAAGGCATCATCTATGTATTTATATTCTAATAATTTAACACTACTTACAATGCTCGTGCACGTACGGAGCTTAGAAATAAAATTTTAGTTAAGTATTAATTTTGCAATTGTTATTTTAAAATATATTATGTTTTTTCAAATGTAAATATAATTATAGGAATAGTGCATTAATATTCCAATATAATTTTTAACGTGCAGTGGATGTTAGAGCATAAGGTATGGTCACCGGTGGTTAAAGTTTAACCAACTGTCACGTCAGTGCCACATCAGCTACCAAACTTTAACCAAAAACCCCTGGTATAATAACCAAACTTTAACCGCACTTTAACCAAACTATTTTCAAATTCAACCCCTTAACTAAAACTAATATTTCATTTAATAACTAACATAAGATTTAAAACACAAATTACATTAAGAATTAAACTTAAAACAGAGATTACAATAAACATTAAACTTAAAACATGAAATACAAAGTACGATTAAAAAAGAAATCATTTGAGACGTAGCACTCCTCCTCACTCGAAGTCTTTGATTGTACAGGGCCAAGCCCCATTTCCTATCGGTATGCTGCCTCTCTTCGTTCCCGCTCCCTACGAGCAGCCTCCTCATCTGTTTCGGCTTGTTGTATTTCTCTGAATACTTGTTCATCCTGTTCCAGTTGTCGGAGATATTCCTCTGAAAAGTTAAACGGATTGTTTTGGAGGTCTACCGGTGGAGTGTTAACCAGTGGATTGGGTTGTTGTTGGACAATCGGTGGATTGGGTACCGGTTCATTTTCCGGTATGAATGTAAAAACTTCAACATTATTTACATTCACTTGCAGCTTCCAATCGGGGTCTCTGGCAGTGACCGTCTCAATAATGCAAAGACCATTTTCAACAATGCTATGATGGGAGAAGCTTCCAATACGTTCACGTGTGGGAGGTTATATGGGAAGAATGAAATGCTTAATGGTGTTGTGTGATTTGTTTCCCGTATCGTGTTTATCTTTTTCCGTATGTTGTACCGTTAATTTAAGTTTGTATGTGAATTCTAAATATATCCCGCCCGTTTAAGTTTGAATTTTAAAAATATCCCACCCGCTTATATTTGAATTTGAAATTTAAATTAGAATTTAAATTATAAACGACTATAAATAACATACGAGAACACACTCTTTTTTCACACACTGCTATATCTATCCATTTTACAAAATTCTTTCATACATCAAAGATTTGGGATGAGTAATCGTTGGTGGAAAGAAGAAGAAAAATTGTTGGCTGAAGTTTGGATTGAAGTTTACCAAGACGTCTACAATGATCCCTCATTTTGGAATCAGGTTGTAGACAAGTTTAACAATCAAAATGTGGGTGACAATCGTACCAAACATATGCTTGTTGGTAAATGGAGGTCAATTAACTTGGAATGTAAAAGATTCAACGCTATTTACACTGAGGTATTTCGTACAAGGGAGATAAACACTGGTGATCGTCTCGAAACTGCAAAGACCATTTATCAACAACGCTATGGTGGGAGAAGCTTCCAATACGTTCACGTGTGGGAGGTTTTGAGAAACCACCCCATATAGCTAGTTTATGGTCAACCGTGTTGTACGATTTAGTATCGTTTGTAACTTTTTTCGTATCGTTTTTAATATGTTGTACTGTTAAAATGCTTAACGGCTAGTTTGAATCTGAATAAAATGCTTAACAGCTAGTTTCCCTTACAATATCCTCTAACGGATAGTTTCCCCTATAAATGCCACTTTAACAACACTTCGTATTCTCACACAAACACTATGGCTAACGAACCAGCTGAGGTGCAAAAAACTATCCTTACCCGATTACGTAATGAACAAGAAAAAGAGCTCAGGCTGATNTTTTTTTTTTTTTTTTTTTTTTAAAAAAAAAAAAAAAAAAAAAAAAAAAAAAAAAAAAAAAAAAAAAAAAAAAAAAAAAAAAAAAAAAAAAAAAAGCGAGCATACCGTATGCTCTTAGTAATGATCATAATCCAAGTCAAGTTACATTAGTTTTTGTTTTGTGTTATCATTTTGGTCATTTGAATAGAAAGTGTTTCTATATCCATTACTTGACTGAAGAACTATTTCTATGTCAAATACTGTACGTGTTTTACTTCATCTGATTTCTATCAAGACTACAAATGCTTTTTGTGTTTTCATTCTCTAATGTATTATGTTCTTGACATAGGATTCTTATTGATTGATCCCGCTTTTAAGAGTTTATTGTCGTTTACATAAAGAAACTAAAGTCATGATTCTATTTTATAACACCTACTCGTGAAGTTACATACCGGGGTAACCTTTTACCTCAAAAAAAGAGTCTAAGATTCCCAATTTGGAAAAGGAAAAACTACAAAGTTGGTAATGGGATATGACACATGATCAATTGAAATTCAACCAGCAGACCTAAGGAAAATGGCATCAACATTGCTAAATCAATTCTAGAAACACAATGCTCCATTACATGACAATTCCAAGGCATAAAAGTTCTCATGAAATGTTAGACAATTAGTTTATCTTCTTGGAAACTTTGCTAACAATCGAAGGCAACCAAATTTGCGTCCCTTGCTAACAGACCAAGTCTTCTGAAACTAAATGAAATTGGCCGAAATATTAAGCACAAAAGTCAAAAACAAACTAAAGAGACATTTAGTCAAACGGTGCATACATAGCCGTGACGCGCTAATGGCTATTATAACTTCATAAAAAAGGAAATCTTGATAACATCCCTTCTTGAGCTCAGCCTAACTTGTTGTGCATATTCCCACTCATGAACTCTATAAGTTGGGTAGTTGTCTAACCTGTTTCGGTTGGATATTTCAAATAATTATTGTCATCTTTTTTGCGGCAGTTATTCTGTCTTGTTTGCCACTCCTTCACTATGCTCCAGACAACAACATTTCTATACCTATCTTTCCCTTAAGCCGCTAACGATGTTTGAAAAGGCTGAGCTGTTATAGCAAGATATTTGGCATTTGTATCATCAATAAACACAACAATTCAATCACTATGAATATAATATGACGCAACAAGAATACTACATTAGAAATAACCAAATAGATCAGCAACACTCAAAACAGCTTAATGTGTTATAAGAACATCATAAGGTGGTTTAGACCATGTTTTTGTGGGTGTTATTAAATATTTATTGAGATATAAGTAACTGATGAATGAGAGTTACATGTGTTTGTGTGACGAGCGTGTGAAAGAGAAATGATGTGACCTTAAAGTGAACTTGAGTGAAATATAAAATTAAAGTGTGACTATGAATAGCCTTATAAACTTTTAACTAAGGATTTCTTCTTTCAGGCGGTGTGATGTAAGATCAGCTAATTAGACGATCATATAACGGGTGGGTTGCAACTTTTGTTAGATATCGTACTACCCTCACCGACATGAAACAAATTTTACAATGTTTATATTGAAACTATTTAACCATAGGTCTTTGGCCTAGGAGCTCAACAGTATGAAAGTTTGTCTATTAACCAAGAGATTACTAGTTCTAAGTCTTGTTAGAGACATCTATAAGATAGTGCAAGACAAGTGGTATATAGGCGTGAAAAAATCATACATATAATGAGGTAAGAAGAAAAGTTTTCAAACAAATTGTACCAATACAACTAGAAGAGAGTTCGCTTTAACACATGACCAAATTAAACCACCCATAAGCTAAATTTTTTAAAACAAATTAAACTCATGTTCTAACCCCGTACAGAATTAGTTAACATTCCCAAAAAAAAAAAAAAACAGTTGTTTTGCATGAGAATTTTCTATTGTACACACTCACACGAGTTAAATTACCCATATATGAATATATATTATTATTCAGGATACAAGAAAGAATGATTGAATTCAATTGGTAGTTCGGTTTTTTACCTCGATAAAGAATCGCTTTGCAAATTGTTAATGTTTTACGCAATTGAGAATGCTAATAAAAGATCTTATACATATAAGGATATATATCACAAGCTCTGATAAGCTCTAAATTATCTGAAAGAGTTTAAAAGATTAAATATCCATAACTGATTATCTACGAGATTGCTAAAATCAGTTTCTTGAGCGGGTGATAATAATAATGAAACTTCTTATACATATTACGTGATATTAGGAAGAAAAATAGTTAACCTTTGTATGACGATTTTATTATTGAAAACTTTGTGGGCGCGAGAATCCAGTCACTGATTTCTCATTAACGTTCTTTACCAAAGGTAATGAGTTTAATGAGAGCAATTTTCTCCGCGAGAGAGAGCGAGGAGGGTCGCGGAGAGGAGAGGAGGGGAGAGAGGAGTGAATAAGATAGCGATTATTCGTTGATTAATAAACTATAAGAATTTTGGCTATAATTGTAGGGTGTTGACTGTTTATGTGTAATGTTCTAATTATAAATTGGTAGAGTGTATAAGATTCGTATCCAGTTGAGAAGCAATTAAAATATAATTCATTGTTATGGTGATTGTCGATAATCCTCTCATAGTGTTCCAATAAAGATTCTTTTATTATAAGAGAATACCAAGCTTACAATTATCGCGCGGAGACGTGAATAACTGTTCCAATTGTGTGCGCGTTGTACACCGCACAGTTAATACTCATGAAATTACATTTATAATGTCTCAAGATGTCGATATGTTTATTATAAGACTTACACAAAAACCGTAACTACCTTAATTAAAATTTTTTCCATAACCCACTCCAAATATGCCTACTTTCGCACGAAACTCTTCAAGATAATATCAAATCCTAGTGCTCAGAAAGGTACAATATACGCGAGTAGTGCATTCATCCTCTCTATATTTAATGTCCTATGATTAATGCGTTGTAGCATAACCGAGGTGCTATAACGAGTTAGAACGTTCTTTACACCTTTAATAACTATGCCCGTTAGGAACGGCATTATTAATATTCATTATATTCCCAAAAACCACACACACTAGTAGCATGCTACATTCGTCCCTAAGTTGGGGTTTCTTATTAGATATTAGCATTCTTGGAACCAATACAATCGCTACCTTAAATGTGTATACCATTGCCAGATTAGTGAACGCATCCATATTGCTTGGTTGTACACACTCCACTCGTGAGATCTCGTATGTTAGACATATTAACACATAAGCTATCGACGCACGACTTCTGGTTGGTTATACAATGACTTAACGTATACGAATTCTCAAACACACACCACGTTATCGCATTATAACAAACGCCGAGTAGCTTAATCCTAAATGAAAAATCTCGATGTACTTAGTAACCACGCGATACCTCAACCATGTGCGCATACGAGAGCAAACCAAACGTCATAAACTAAATCCCAAATCTGACGGTTAGTAGCTACAAAACCCCGAACCAAAAAGCCATGTTTCACAGTATATACGCACACGAAATCTTTTATATCTTGTTTTAATCCATAGTTAATTCCATTTTTAATCACCCAAAAACTCTCATTAACTTGTTATAGTAAATTAGGTCCACGAAAAATTGACAACCAAGTTATACGTGAAAACCCAAAACAATATATACAACGTGGGTTTATGGTTACGCAATTACAAGAACGAGAGATGAGAGAGAAAAGGCGGAGACGTACGGCATGTGGACCGATGGTGGTGACGCTGCTGTTGACGGCGGATGTAATTCAAACGTGACCAAACAAACTCCTCCAAAACTCGTGTTTTCTGGGTCAAACGAGTGTGAAACGATCTACAAAACAGGCAATTAACCGTCCTCGATCTTATGGTTAATCAAGAAACACGAAACAGGATTGAAATGGCTGGTGATTCGAGGATAAAATCTTGATAAGAATGGTATTATAGTGGGTCATATGCGCCTGTGATGTATATCTAACATAGAGAGCGGTGCGTTGGAGATGATTATGGTGGTGGCG